>VZTV01060075.1:0-11465 GCA_013400875.1 Anhinga rufa
GGTGGGTACCGGCCAGTGTGTCGCTGTGACCAGCTGACTCGTGCTAGGCCTTTTCTGACCGTCGGTCATTGCATCCTACGAGAAGGTGGTATGAAACCAAGCCAGCTCGTCTGCTCGGCAGCAGCAAATCACTCGCTCAGCTTAAGCCTTCCATCTAGCCTTGCTGTACCCAGCAAGGGCTCTTCTGTGCCGCCCCTCAGAGCCCGACTGCCCCCCAAACCCTGGGGAGAAGAGCCCAGGGACACCAATGCCAGAGAGGTGCCATCAGCCACGTGCTCAGCTCATAGACTCTTCCCGAGCAGTGCAAACCATGTATTTATATCCCACCAGGACCTCGCACTTGTCGATCGTAACTCCTACTTCAACTTACATTTAGAGACGTTTCCCACCTTCTCCATCTCTTCAGCAAGCTATCCTCCTACCAGCTCAACTTCGCTGTCAGGTAAGGCTGGATTGCCACTGCATCGCTTGCATCTCTCGCCTCTCCTTCACCAGGGGGTAGAAGTTGGCCAGACCCTGAGGATTTCGTGACTGTTACAGTTGTGAACACATAGAAAACTCAAATCTGCCATGCTTAGAGGAGGCTGCAGCAGGTGGCAAAGAGCTGTGAAATAAGTAATAGGGCTTGTTTGTGGGGATGGAGAGGGAAAGTCTTTCCGTGACATAGTTTTTGTCATTGCCCTCCTGCGTGCTAAAAGCAAAGTTAAGGAGAGGAGCAGCTGTGCCTGGATGCGGACAAAAAAAGATGCTGGTGCTTAGGTGGACACTAAATCAGAAATAAATCATGAGGGATGCTGTTGTACCCCAGATGTAGACCAAAGGAGGAAACTTGCTGGCGGCCTCAGGAGGAAGTTAAGCCATGCTTCAGCCCCTCATAAAGCAGCCACAGGTGAAGTGTACGTCAAGGGTTGGGTGCTCAGCAGCGTCTGCTAATGCACCCAGAAGAGCCACTTAGGCAGCTGAGCTGGGATAAAACGGTGTGTGATGGGGAGAGCGAGGCAAGACCTTTGCAAAATATCAGGCTGCAAAATGTATGGGGAAGCTGGGGGGAGAGCAGGGAGAAGACACTTCCCAGATAACCCTGGGGAGTTTGCTTAGCACCGGAGAGCCAGGTTACAAGGAGAGAAAATACTTTGTCAGGAGTAACTGTAGAGGCTTTCCCCTGGATTTAAGTGCAGGATAAGAACCAAAAAGCAGTATTCAAGAGTGCAGTTGTATCTAATCAGAAAGAAGATTAAAAACGAAAGAAATTTGAGTGTCTTGGGTTTTCTTTTTTATTATACTTAATAGTGAGATGAGAAGCAATTGCCTCAGCAGCCCGATGATACAGGCTGACAGGAGGCACAAACCACGTTAGGATGCATGCAATAAATCACCACCGTGGGGTTTTTTGGGGGAAAGCTTCTCTGCCTTCTCCTGCATTCAGATGAATTCTGATACCTCTACTGCTCTGTGCTTCACCAGCTTGGGCCTTCTCCTGGCAAGGACCATTGCAGCTGCCTCGCAAAGCCCTACGACTGCAGGTATCCCAGTCCATTTTGAAGCATAGTGTGTGTTTGCCTAGATCCCTTTGGAAAAACCAGATTCAAAGGAATTCTGTATTCATACATGGCTCTATTAAGGAGGAGAAAGAAAAACAGGTTTCTTTTTGGAGCTGTACAGGTGCCTCTGAGCAACTTTGCCATCCGTGCAATTAGAGCAGCGTAATGCTAACCCACCTCGTGGCGGGTGGCAAGGTTTAATCCTTTAAATGCGGTAAAGCACTTTAGATGAAAGGCTTTATATAATGATAAAAGAGCATTTAAATTCTTACTTAATAAATACTTGGCGCTCTCAAGTACTATAAGTCATTGCGGCAGTTTTCCCTGAATGTCGGCTCTTCCTGCCCAAGGAGGAGCTTGCTCAGCTCTTACCATAAGCTGAATTTCAGCAGCTCAAAGAGCAAAGGGCAGAAGATGCACGGACAGGCAGCACTGCCCTTATGTATCTCTGAACCGGCAGGCAGGTTTTGGGCTCAAGTGATAAAGAAGGAAGTGTTTGGAGGATTTGATGGGATGTCGTTGACCGTAAGACGAGAGCTTGAATCTCCAAGGGAGGGTTTCTGATGAGCTTGGGAAGAAGAGCTCTGGTGCCAAGGGGCACCCTGGCAGCGGCTGCGGGTGGGAGCTCACACCCAGCAGCGCTCAGTGGCCCCCCTTTGCTGAAGCTCACAAAAAAATGAATTGCAAAAGGAAGGTTGCAAATTTGGTCCATTTTAGAAGCCAATAGTTTGTGATGAAGCGCTGGCAAAGGGGTGGATGGGAATGGAGCCCAAGGAGTGCTGTAGTGATGTGCTATTGCTGTGAGTCCCTGGAATCCCTTTTAATGTAGAGAAAAACGTTAACAGTGTGTCTAGGAGATTTGGCTTTCTTACCCCCTGGATTCAAATAATGCCTAGCAAAAGAAAACAGGCAACAGGAACTTTTACAGCAATGCTCATGGCTCTGCCCTTTCATCACTGCAGGGTAACTACAGCGTGGATTTACAGCGGACCGCTGCCCTGTGCTAACCCCACGTGAGCACACGTGCCCG
Organism: Anhinga rufa; assembly: GCA_013400875.1. NCBI lineage: Eukaryota > Metazoa > Chordata > Aves > Suliformes > Anhingidae > Anhinga > Anhinga rufa. The sequence continues at coordinate 2,572 of VZTV01060075.1, forward strand.
CTCACGTACTCCAGAGAAGAAGTTAGTGCCAAGCATTTGTCATGCTGTGAAATTCTTTATGGTGTGCGGTAGCTTCTCCATGTAGACAAGCCCTCAGAAGCTTTAAATTTGGTCTAAGGTTTGGGTTTGGTTTTTTTCAGGAGATTGATGCGAGGGAGCAGAAGTGCCCTGAAGCACCTCATTTCTCAGTGCAGTCCATATTTCTAGGTCCCAGGCTGTCAGCTGGAGACAGCAGAAGGGCCGGGGAGTGCAGCTCTTGGCCATGTACTTGTGACCGCAAAGTTTTGATAAAAGAGAGAGGCTCAGCTAATACAGAGCCAATGGATATGGCCAGAAGCCATCTACAAAGCCTGAATAAAATAACAGGCAATGAGACTTTGCATAGTCTGGGTGGCCAGATAGAGGACCAACCCCAGTAACAACCTGCGGCAAGGACAGGGGGAGGGGGAGCAAGAGGGGACGGGCCTGGACGGAGGCTCGGGGGAGCCTGTCAAGATCAGATCCCACGGGACACAGATGAGGAGCCGCGTGTTGTGGAAGACGTGGCAGGGTGCAGGGTACCTATAGGCAGATCAGGAGGAGCAAAGTCTATTTACTTCTTATGTTAAATATAAAACATTAAAAAATAATACTACTCGTGGAACTGACCCCAGCCAGCTCTGGTGATGCCGGAGATTTTCAGAGATGCAGAAGGGCATGTCAGGGATGCAGGGACAGGAGCGGGGATCTTAAACTCCTCCGTGCCTCTGAAAATCTCCTGGAAGGCCCTAAGCTGAAGCCCAAAAGGGTCGGGAGATGAGCACTGACAGTGGCGGGGGCTGGATCACGCTGAAGCTTTTGTGTGATGGACGTGACATGACGTGAATGCGTAAGTGGGTAGAACGGGCTCTCTGTGCCTTGGTACCGCTGCTGCAGATTAACCAGGCTCTTTTCTCAGCTCCACGAGTATTGGCCTCACTTTGGGGGCACAGAGAGAGAAACGTGCGGGTTCACAGAGAAAACATGATTTTTCCTTCCATTAAGAACCCCACCGTGGGACCGGGGTGAGGAGGAGCCTGGCGTTCTCATGCAGCAACATCCTGCTCTGCCAGCTCTGAGACCTGCCCTAAGTGATAAAAGCGCTTGTAGGAACAGACATGGAACATTCCCAAAGGCATGCAAATGGTCATTGTCTCTTTTTTTTTTTTCATCAAAAATACAAAAGCACCCACCACATCCTCCAGCTTTCGTGGCTGCATTTCATGTGGAGCAGAGCTGGGGTCCTGCTGCAGCTCTGCTCTCCCTCCTCCTCCATGGAACAGCTCTCAGCTCCTGATGGCAGTTTGAGCTTTGTTTTTTGTGGTTTTTGTTTTGGTTTTTTTTTGTCTTTTTTTTTGTAGAGACAGAGAATTTGATGATTTAAAAACCAACAACCCCCCAAAAATTCAGTGACTTGTGCCAAAATTCTTAGGAGGATTCCTCAAAATGTCCTGTTCTCGCCTTAGATTTTTATTTTAAAATAAGTTTCGTTCTTGAAACTCTCTCCTCCTCTTGTACTTTAGTTGTCTCCCCACTCCGTGAGTTTTGCTGGAGGGGAATGAGGTAGTGGATTTCCCCCTTCTCCTCTCTGCTCGGCATCTGATATCCTTTCCCACTCCTTCTTGCGATGTTTTTTTATCCCATCACTTGAACAGATTCGTTTCCAAGAGGCGGTGAAGTAGAAGCATGCGTTCCTTCAGACGGCGCTCCAGAGCAGGCTGTCTAGGGCTGCCCACCTACACTGTGACAATTTTTTGTTGCAAGGCTGAAAGTAAAAACCCCAAAAGGAAAGTTGTCTTCATCCTCTTCAAGGTATTTGCATGCTAAAACGTCTTCTAGGAAACTGTAAAATAAAGAGAGTCTTAGGGCAGCTTCCAGTAGTCACAGATGCTTCCCTCGTGCTCTCGGTTTGGCTTTGAGCGTTTCTGAGGTTCCTGTTCGCCTGAGCTGCATGCTGGTCATGCTGGTTTGGCAGGTGGGTTTGTGTTTGGGAGGTTCCCCAAACATTTTGGGATTGCGTTTCTGGGCAGGTGGATTTGCGTCCTGAAACCCTTCAGTTTTTACCCCATTACACACCGCTAAACCCACCGCAGCCTTTACCAGGGCAAGACCTTTCACCAGAGGGACCTTGTAGGTCACCACTGCACTGCGGGACAGCACAGGGGGGACTTTCCATTCTGGTCCTTTGAACAGCGTGCGTTGCTCCTGCGAGGAGCCCGTTCTCCGCGGTGTTTTGCATGTGTGTAGCTGGTGATGGTCAAACCAGCCTGGACCATACCAGTGCTTAGTGCCCTACCACTGCAGCCGGGGTGGGAACGGAGTGCCACCTGCCCCAGGGTGCTGGTGGGTGGTGGGCAGGTGTATCCTATACACTGGGCCGCAGACAGGAGCTGCATGAGGTTCCTGCTCTAGCCAGGCTGGGGAAAAGAGAAGGAGATGTTACCTCTGATGCTGAGTGAAATGTAGAGCACGATGATGATGGTCCCCAGGATAATGGAGACGATGCTCAGCAGCCTGGCCATGCGTCCGAGCCGCCGGGCTCCGTCCATGTCCCCTTGCTGCCCGCTGTTCCTCGACTGGGGGGAAACACAGAGAGAGGCTTTTGAGAACGGCCGCAGCTCCGGGGCGACTCTCCAGCTGTAGTCCCCGAAATGAGAGCTGCTGCGTCAGCGGCAGGGCTGGATCCGCCAGCTGGGCTCCCGTATGGCACGTGGATCCCCTCTGCGAGCCCATGGCTTTGGCAACCTGTGGTCCTGCTAAGCTGACGTGCCCGGAGAAGCCTACCTGGGATGCTGTTCTGCTTGCCATGGGTAGGAGCTGGACTGGCTCAAGTCTGTCTTTTGCTGGAGTGACAGAAATAGCCCCGGCGTGGGACAGGAGGCACAGCACAGCCCCGGCCAGCAGCAGCCCCTCTCTGACTCTTTCATGGAAAACCCGGAAATTCTTGACTTCAGCCCTGGGAGTAGCCCACTTCTACAGGACTGCGCGGGGGGGACTGCGTCCCCCAGGGGTACCCCCGCACTTCTGCACCTCGCGTGCAGGAAAAGCATTCTGCCTCTGTCATCTTCTGCAAATTTATATATTGAGAGGTGATGTATGTTGCGAGTTTAACAAACTGGAAAATAAAAAAAGCCGTGACATTTCCGAAGCAGGCTGTGGCCTCTCTGCTGGCCGTTGGAGCTGAGTGCGTGTGCGAGAGGAACGGGCAGTAACTGCTGGCTTCCATCTTGTGATGGGATGAGCTTTGGTGCCTCTGCATTACCCTGAATTTCTGCCTCAGCGTAGATGGGTTGTGTTCACCATCTCTGTTTCTAAATGCAGTCCACCTACAGTGAGTTCCTGCTCTCGTGCGTGCTGTAGGGAGGGAAGGAATAGTCCTTACAGCTTCTCTATTCTGCTTCTAGTTCCATTGTGATTTCCTCTGCTGCTCTATTGATTTCTTCAGGCTTTCAGTGAAAGCTCTCCTCTGCTCTGTAACTAAAAGAAAGGGCTCCCTGGCTGTGGCAGGGGTGAGGAAAGGGATGGGGGAAGGCACTAGTAGGTGCCTGGAAATTATTGTGTGGACTCATTAAGGGATGAAGAGAGATTGGCAGGAGTTGGAGCTGGAACAGGACTTGCCTGGCGCTGATGTTGGTGGGCACTGGCGTCTTAGCGGGAGGCTCTCGGTGGGATAAACTGCAGCGGTTCTTGACTCTGGGAACAAGTGGCAACCCAGGGTGGATGGGGAACACAGCTTGGAGGTTTCCTTGGAAACTTTGCTTCTCACTGCTCAGCCAGGGCTGGCCACCCAGGGGCTCAGCAGAGATCCAGACCCTGGGGGTGTCTCCGGGGGGGGGGTTAGTGAAGCTTCCCCAGGGTCTGCCCAGCAGTGCTGCAAGGGGCTGATGGGCCGAGCAGGATTTGGGCTCACACCCAAAGGGGAGAGACATGACTTGGGCGCTCATGGGCTCACCAAGACCTTGCCTGGTGCCTGATGGGGCAGTGAGAGTGATGCTGTGGCCTGACTCCCCTGAGCTTCAGTGCCAGCTCCTGCTGCCCTGCGCTGAGCAAGAGAAGCCTCCACCTATGCCAACCACTCACAGCAACCTGAACACCAAGCACAGCTCATCAGAAAAAGTATAATACACAAATCCATCGTAAACTTTGAGAGTAAGTGATTAAATAAGGACCAGTCTTGTTTCTTGCTCTTGTAATTGGCAATCATTTGGTTCCCAAGTGAAAACTACTGAAAGTAAGAGCTCCTGGTGAGGGAGAAGCATTACTGCTGAGAGAAGAGCCCAGAGTGCTCCCCAGCCTGCCGGAGCGAGGGTGCTGGGCTTCCTGCACTTGGCTGAGGGAGGACCTAGCACTTAGCGGAAGGGCAGCTGTGCAGTACCACGGCGAGGTTATTATGGTGAAATTACTCACCGTGCGTCAGCATTCGCTGCGTGTGCGGTGGAGAGGCTGGAGCCCCTCCATCAGCAAAGCAGGAGCTCCCTGCTCGGGAAGAGGCAGACGGTCTGCGACTAGCGCGGCTCTCCGGACCGAAAAGCCTTCCCGAATTCATGCAGAGCCCTTCTGCCTCCCACGAAACCCACTGGGAAAGGATTTTGGAGGGAGGGAAATTGGATAAGGAGTTTTAAGGTCCATCAGTAACATTTTTCACCTGGTCGGGAAGGCTTGGAGCGGGAGCAGAGAAGCGACATAGGCTGGGTGGAGAGACGGCAAGGAGGAGGGAGCCCAGCACACAGGTCTGTCACCTTGATCCGGTGCAGGAGTCAGGCAAAACTCCCCTCGACCTCACTGGGGACAGGCTTTTGTAGGTACTTTTACTGCCTTGAAGCAGTTACTCTTTCTTTAGAGGTGCTTTTAAGTATTTAACATTTTTACATGGGTTAAAGGCTTCTTCCCTGGCCTCTCTCCAGCCACACTGCCTCGACTGAGCCGGGTTTCAGGAGGAGAGGGAGATCTGGGGCAGGCTGCAGAGGCAGCAGCTCCCCGCAGCCCTGTACCATGTGCCGGCTCCTCCCTTTGGAGTGTGGCTGCTAAAACTGGGGAAAATCCGAGTTAAAAAATGAATACGCCAGTTAAAGGTGCATTAAAACAATCCCACTTTCCTTTCAAAAAATGTGTACCTCAGAAACAACGACTGCACTGGAAAGGGTCCCCTGTCAAATGGTTTAAAAAAGAAAAGAAAATTAAGAGTCAGGAGGCCCAGCACAGCTCCAGCACCAACTATGAAACACTGCTGAGACGTCAGACGAACAGATACTGGATGTTACCACCCCATTTCACACTCATCCTGCTTTAATACCCTCTTGGCAGCACCATGCTCCAAAAGGTCCCCAGCCCGGGCTGCACGCTGGCTGCTGCTCCGTAGTGCTCAGGTAGGTAAAAGGCAGCTTTGAAGGTTTCCACGTACTCCTTTTGCTTTGTACCACCACGTAAATAACATAGCGGACCCTCAAAGAGCCGGCTGCTTCCACTGCACGCCCGCAAACGTCCCGCTCCGCTCACGTGCCGCCCTGCATGACAACGTCCCCAGTGCTCACACCGAGAGAGCTCAAGACCTTGTTTCTTCTGGTCTCAGCAGCGTGTTTGACAGACAATATCTAAAATTTATGGGATGCAGCCAAGACCCTATTTTTATTACAGAACAGGAGGTGATAAAATGAAGCCTCATAGGCTGGTGGCAAGAGATGGGGAGAACACAGTAGCCCAGGGATTCGCAGGATCCCTGCCCTGCTCACTGGCACCTTCCAACGTTTGGGATTTTTAGGCTCAGATTTTTTGTAACAAGTGTCATATTTTTGCAGGGTGTGGGTTAGACGGCAGTGAAATATGCTGTTTAAGCTGTCTTATAGGGAAAATATATAGGCTAGCGAATATGATATATTTATCGCTACAGCTTCTGGAAGTGTTTCCTGCTCATTTATCCTGAACAATTATGAAAAATGCATTGGCAAGGGGTGTTTAGCAAGCATTTGTTACTGTACATATATTATTCATCGGCATGGAATGGTTTGATTATAGCTCTCTAGTATCACTAATCCTGTGCTTTGCTTTCCACATAAAAATATGAACATCTTGTTTATTAATCGAGATTTGCTGAGGCAGAGTATGTCAGAAAGGCTTGAGGGCTACGGGGGAGTGAGCCACCGTGTGTGTGCCAAGGGAGTCCCTATTACAGCGGAGTATTAGGAAGTCTGAAGGACCCTAGAAGTGGGGCTGGAAGGGCATGCTGCACCTCAGCACCCTTGGGGCCAGGTAAGTCTGGGTGATTCAAAAGAGTTATTAATCTTACCTGTTTTCAAACTGTTATCTGTTCAAGTTACTGTTCAGAGGGTTTTTTTCCATAATAGATCACCTAAGTTGTCTTGTTGCAAATGAAGGCAATTACTTTTCTGTGCTAGTCCCAGGGACAGAGAAGACAAATCATCACCTCCTCTTCCCCGCAATCTTTCCCAATTTATGAACGGGCTTTGAATGCACTCCGCTGCCTTCCACCAGTCATCGGAATAAATCACTAATCCTCGACACCTGCGTTTTGTTTAAGAAAACATTCTGAGAGGTATAAGTCAACATCAGACTTAGACAGATGACTGTGCATTTAAAATGAGTAAGGATAGTCTGACTTCTCACACATCTTCGGGAATGACAGTACTTATTTTGGACACCAACTGCTGTGCAGAATTGCCCTGGGCGTTACTTTATGCTGGTTCTGGCTGGATTTACCTTTCTCTTTCACTTCATTTGTTTCGAGTTTTGTACGCTGCTAAGTGATCTCTCTGCTTCTTCCCCCGATGTGGCTGTATTTTGGTGGGAAGGGACTCGATAACAGCAGCACGGGGTGTGTGTGTGCATGTGTGGTACCCAGCCCTGCCCTGCCCTCCTCTGAGATGGGTCCCACGGGGCTGCGCTGCCCTTGTGTCCATCAGCCCTGTTCTCCAGCCTGGGGAGGGACCCAAACCCCTCAGTGCAGCTAGGTCCTCGCTCGGTCAAGGAAACGCATCCAAGGGTCAGTGGAGGAGCCTCCAGGTAACTCGTTTCCACGAGACCAGCATTATCAGGAACAGGCAGGGGGCTAGAGCAGGTTTTTTTCCACCTCTGGCCATAGGCCCTGCTGGGATCTGAGAGCAGCTTTTGAAAAATGATTTATGAGACACTTAACCCAAAAGCATTCATTTGCTTTCCTCTCTGGTTGCTGCTTATTACACAGAAAAAAAGCTTTCATGTGCAAAAAGCATTGACTTAGGAAAGAAAAATACAATTGCAGAGCTAAAGGAACGTCAGCACATTGTGGAAGTGTTCCCCTGCCCCCCCCCGCCCCCCCCCAACCCGAGGTGCCGGGAATCGTGAAAACCTGGTTCCTGCTCAGATTTGTGCGTGATCAGGCGCTCCTGGGTTTTATTCTGTGGGGAGAGCTAAGCCTGCGGGTGCCTCAGGGGCCACTGGGAACTGAATTCCTCCCTGCTGTAAGCAGGTGGAAACATCAGCTGATGCCCAGGAGCTGTTCCTGCTGCCGGGAGGACCCAGCCAGATGCTTCCTGGCTCCCCAGGGTCAGCAAAGAGCAAGAATCCCTCCTCGTCCCGCTCCGCGGGCACCGTGGGGGGGTCCCTGACTGGCAGGTTGCGGGGGGGAGCGGAATGGTATAGGCATGGCCAGGACTAGAAAGGGCAGAAATAAATGAAGTGTCCCATGGGACAGGGAGAGCAGGGGCGACCGGGAAGGGGCCAGAGGATGCGCGCTGGCTACTAACGTGCTGCGTGTGCTAGAAACCTTGTCCTGAAGCTCAGAGTGCGCCTTCTGCCTCGGCAGCCCCAGAGGGCTGGGGTCAGGCATCCCCTTCCCCAGCTCTGGGTGGGCTCTGCTCGATGCTGTCAAGGGCAGCTGAATAGTCTTACTGCCTTGTTGGTCCTGCCTCCCGTTGTGTTTAACACACTAAATACACGCCGGTACCTCGCCGCCTAGCAGNCCCCGTATGCTGCCTAAACAGGCTCCGCCACACAACTGTACTGTGCAGATGACAGCTGGCACCGGCAGAAATGATGATTCCTCCTCAAAATGGAAACTGGTCTCTCTAGAGGGCTTTCTGTGGCAACTGTCGGTGTCTGCCTTCAAGTTGGTGGTGGTTTTGGGGGAAGTGCTGGCTGCAGGTGCCCCTCAGTGTATTTCTGTGGGGTAAGCAGGTAATTGCTTTCCCTGAGCTGATTGTCAAAGAAAAGATTTGCCTCTGTTGCAAATAAAGGGCATAAAAGGTGCCCGGGGGCTGTAAAGCAGTGGGACATCCTGGTGGGTAAGGAGGTGGCCGTACCTGCAGGGCTGTGCTGGCAGAGCCACCCGTACCTGGGGTGGGAGGGAGGCCGGCCGGCTGGATTCTCCCCTGCTCTGAGGTTGGTGCATTTGCTGGGGTGCGGGGGGCGTTTAAGGGATAAAATCGCCTCTCCGGGACAGCTGAAAGAGCTGCGGGTGCAGCCCGTCCCTCTGCAGTGTCTGAGGCCAGGAACCAGCCCCCAGCCAGGGTCTCCCCAGGGCTGGGCTCGGCTGCTGGGAGGTGCGGAGGGAGATCCCTTGTCCTTGCTTCGCCTCGCAGCTCCTTCCCGGGGAAGCCCGGCGAGCGAGCCGCCCTGGACGGCTGCCTGCGGGCAGGGACCGGGCTTCCCGCAGCCACCGGGCTTCCCGGAGCCCTGCGCTGGGTGCTCCCGCACCCCACCCCCAAATCGCGGGCCGCCCTTCTCCACCCCACCGCCCCTCCGCCAGCCGTCCCGGGCTCTGCCGGGAGCCCCCGGCGGACCGGAGAGCCCCGCTCCACGCGGCCCGCGGCGGGCGGGTGCCGAGCAGCCCCGGCTGAGCTGCGGGCGGCGTGCGGGGCTGCTCTCCCCGCCGCGGCCGCCCC
>VZTV01060079.1:0-11863 GCA_013400875.1 Anhinga rufa
GCAAAGAAAGAAATCTTGCCTTATGTATCATCCTGCTGAGAAGTTAAATGCAGTGGTCTAATTTGGGCTATTTTTGTAGGTCATTTGGTGGGGCAAGTAGGGCATGTCAGTAAAGATTATGTCAGTATTTTATGTTTTGATAACCTTGAGTGAGGGCACAGCTGAAGAAATTTGGGAAAGAGCGATGATGTTATTAGCATCTTCATTTTCACTTCCTGTTTTTCCTTTATGGAAAAATACAAAGTGCAATGCTTCGGACTCAGAAACTAGTTAATTTGATGTTTGTCCATATTTGTACTGGTAATGTACAACAGAGATAGTAAGGCAGGCTTTCTTTAAGAGTTAGGAATAAGAAGAGTCAATAACTTCATCTGCTTATTACCTTCAGCTGCATACTTCAAAATGTGTTCATATTAGTAAAAACTTTCCTACAGGAAATAATTCAAGCATGAAGGAACAGTTTCACATAAAACTAGATAGCTTCATAACTTAAAATGCAATAATAAACTGAATTACAGGGTTATATGCTAATCTTGTGCTTGAGCCATTTGAGGTAAAACGTTTACCTATGTCTGGAGGGCTTTTTTAATATAATGAAGGAATATGTTAGTATGAATTTATATCTTGAATTGTTGTTTACATTTTCTTATCCACTCGCTTCTTTTTTGTACTTTATGAAGTTAGTCTGTTGTGTATAGTCTGTTGTGTATTACAACCTAACTGACATTTTATGTAATGCTGCTCCTATGCTAATTTAAATGTTAAAATAGCGTGCACTGAACTTCGTGTTTAATAGAGAACTTGTTACTGTATTTGGAGGCTATTCCTTCTGAAGTAATTCTGTGAAGGGTGGTAATAATATTTTACTTATACTATAAAACTGACTATGCAAAAAAGTCAATTCATTATTTTAAAGGATTATTACTTAATTTTGTTTTCATATACTATAGGATATGTTTTGGAGTTGCAGACAAAGTATCTTTGCTGAAATGAAGAAGAAATTTTCACAGGTAGACAGATGAAATCAACTTTATAAACTTATAACCAAGATACGTAGTAACAGCATGATGGTGTAGCTTCTGTTTATTTTTTAACATGAGCATGAGCTATTGAATTTTTTGTGCATGTTCTTGAATATAAAGATTATGTGCATATTAAATGCAATCTTACCAGTAGAAGCTTCAAATTGAGTATGTGTTTATATGCTTTTACACTGGTGTGTGGGGTTTTCACTCTGTAGCTTTTCATAGAAAAAAATGGAACTGTGAAGCTGCCGTATCAGACTATGTAATGATTAAAATTAAGTTTTGTGTTTACCTTGCAGACTCAGTTTGATAACAACCTGTCAGAATGTTTTAGAGGCCTATTGCTGGCCAGTATTGCCTTTTACACTATTTTAATAGTAAAATAGCCACAAACAAGATGTTTGCCTTGTTGTCTGATAGTTCAGATGGTATATGCAAATGTTTGCCATGAACAGAGTTGGACTGAGGTTATTTTTGCTTTATCTCTTTACTATGAACAACTTGAAGCAGTGGCAGCGCAAATGATGGCTTAATACCCTTTGCTATACTAACCCTGAGTTAAACCAGTTCAGTCTGTCAGAATTACATCTGTGAACAAGGAAGAGAGGATTTGTTTTACATGGAACATCCAGCAACCCAACCAGCAAATCTTCTGTAATCTTCTATAATTTGTTCCCTTGTGTTATTTTCATCTGTCAGATACTGTGTCTAATTATTTTCAGTAGCAATTCCAGTTTAAGTCACAACTGATTCACTATCAAAGGTAGTGGAGAAAGTGTGAGTAGGAGTTGAATTTATAGGTATCTTCTGCAGAGAGGAGGAGAGTTAAGGTGTTGGTTATGTAAAGGCAGTGGGACAACAAGGAATTGAGTCTCCAATGGAGAACTTCTATTCCTGACATGCTCATGTACAGTAGCAGGTCAAGTTGTAGGATCAGTGGGATCTATTAAATCTGAGTTAACTTACATTTTCCTGGATGAAGTTGTAAGAGGCAAATGCCTCTTAGCCTCTCTGCACTGTTCTGTAGAGGAGGGTGGGCTTCCACCCAGAGCAAGCCTATACCATTGCTGGGGAATCCGCGTCATAAGTGTAGGCTGATCTTATTGAGTTTGTTGAGGTTTTAGATGCTGTTCCTCTTCTCCAGAAGAACCAAGAAAGTAGACCACTTAACTGGACTGCAAGCTTCATTTTCTATTTTGTGACCACACAATGGAAGAAACAAATTGTGTGCTTGTTGTTTAGCAAAAAAAATAATAAAAAAAAAAATTTGAAGAATGAAGCTGTGCTGGGAAATTTAAAGGAAAGAACCCAGGAGAAGTAATCACTGCTGAAATTTAATTCTGGTCTATTCAAATAAGGCCCTCTGTGTCTCTGTGGGTGCTGTGGATGAAAGTGCGGATATTATATGTCAAAGCTACTTTGATTTCTAAATTGTGTTTGCTTCTTAATGTGTGTTTAATGTTTCAGGCATAGGTTTGTCTGTCTTCTTGGAAAGTAGTTCACAAACTTAAAATTCTCCAGTAAAGATAAAATGTATGAAGATGAAGTGTTGCAGATTTGCTGGAAATGGTGCCTTGCATCTTTTTGAGCATGCAGTTAATGAAGATTTCCACATAGGATGTTACATTTGATAAACTTGGAGAAATTGGACTTTAAAGTCTTAAGAAAAATCACAGTCTAAAGCAAACTAACATAATCCAGATTTGGGGAGTGGTTTTATTTGCGCTTCTCTGACAACTTTTTCCTGATGATGATGGGAATAGATGCTGCAGGCAGCTAACATTTTATTTTATAGTTGCATGAAGACTGTTAGCTGATCTTGAAATTTTCTAAAATGAAGGGATGCAGCATCAGCTAAAACGTTTCTGTTCCTTTTTAAAAGGTTTAGTGATGTAAGAGCTCTCATAAGGGGCTATACCACTTTGGTAGTGGTCATCTGTATTGTGAGGCTGGTTGTATAGAAATACAAAGGATGCTGAAGTTGTTTAGATCTTCTTTGTAGTTCTTTATTCTCCAGAAGATGCTTATGATGTGGCTGACAGTTTTAGTATGAACACAGTTCTTGCTATTTATTAATGTTTTTTATCTGCTGAAAATCATGATAATATTGCATGTATCTTTTTGCCTTTTTAGACTATGTGCACTTTAGCCATGGACTGAGATTTGGGTGCTCTGACATGCATTACTAATGCTTTCTGTGTGTTACAAGTTGAAAAGGCTGAGTCTTTAGGGACTAATTATTCTGTTTACTGACCTGAAGCTTTCTTGTGTGACCTGTAGTTAAATATCAGTTATTGCTGATTGTTCTGGAGCTGGGTAATTCAGAGAATTAATTGATTGTGCTTAGATCTTTGACTTCCTGGGTTTTCAGTGTTGGAAAAATACCATTTTCTTGGCTTACCTGGGTCCGTAAAATTTTATCATTATTCCATTGCCACCTTCATTCAAGATGGTTACTTTTCTGATTTCAGATATATTGAAGTTGCTGTTTAAAATCTCTTTACTTTGACTAGTAGCCATTTGGCAATGTTATTTTTCTTGCTCTGTTCAGGCAGAATTTCTCCTGTGACTAGCACAGCAGTGGATTTTAGTAGAAGAGAGTTGGTGGCTTGATTACAAAACTTTTTTGTTTAATCGTCAACTTCCAAGATTACTTGGAAGGTTGCACATCTTCTGGGTTGCGTTCCTAAAAATTACAAAAGGTGTACTTCTACCTCAGCAGGATTTATGATCATGTCAAAGCAAAATATGAACTTCAAGTGGTGATTTGAAAGTCTGTTCCTGTTTGAAGCAGTCTTCTATCTGCTTCTGGCTGAAATTCTGTGCAGAACTTGAGCAGTTTATTTCTCTACACAGTGATCCACCAATTCAAATTCCTTCTTGTTCTATAAAAACAGAGCTTGTTTTTACATAGGTTTTCCAAAACTGGAAGGTTCTTAATCTTCTTATGCCTACTTTCAAAAATAAAACTCAGTTTTAGGATCCTCAGGTTGTAGAAGTATGTTACATGTTACTAGTGAAGTCGTTTTGATTTTTCAGTTAAACTCCAAAATGTTCTTAGCTTTCACTCACGAATGGTTGCCTGCTGTCATTTCAGGTGGAAAGTGCTGCTGAGGAACCCAGGGTACTGTGTATAATACAAGATACCACAAATTCCAAGACAGTAAATGAGCGTGTTACCTTGAACCTGCCAGCTTCCACACCCCTAAAAAGGCTGTTTGAAGATGTGGCTTCAAAAGTGGGCTATGTGTATGGAACTTTTGATCTAGTGTGGGGAAATGGAGATAATGTAACTGATACGGTATGGCAAAAGTGCTTTTTGTTTCCTCTTGATAGCAAACATTTAAACCTTCACATTATACAAAAGTGCTATCTGGATTGTGTACTGCTCATTTAATTCCTGTAAAAACTTGTAGTAGGTGCACCAGAGCAGATTGACACCACTATTTTGATTTGACTGTATTATATCTGCCTTTTAGTCTCAAAATGTGCTCTTAATTGATATATGCATTTAGTCATTAAGCAAAAGAAACTAATATGATCATTTAGATGTAATGCTAGTTTTCATTATCAGTATGTATTTTTAATAATAATATCCATTATTAATCTCATCTGTTTCCTGTTATCTTGTTTGGGAAATGTTTTCTTTTCAACAGAAGCTTGCTGTGTAGTGACTTTCCATGTTTCTTATACCTATTTGAATTTGTAATACAAAAAAAATACGATTAGTATCACTTCTGTGCTTTATTGTAAATTGGTGTTGGTTTTAGTTAATGTGATTTCTCTAGATGCACCTAGAAAACTTCATAAGATTCCTTAAGAAGTATTTTATTTCAGGTCACGTTTATGCTTGCTGAACCTCTGGGGATTTTTCACTGGTTTTGGGGGGTTTCTAGTTTGTGGGGGGTTTTTCCCTCTAAAAAAAAAATATATGCAAGCTATATAGGGCATTAGATGGTTTGATGTTCTGCAAGACACTTGTAGACCATTGTCTTGATTCCTGAATAGATTAACCAAATTCGACGTATTAAACTGTACTGTAATACTCAACTTACGCTGCTTAAACTGTTCCCAAGTTCTTTCAGTATTAATGATGAGTATGTTTTGTTTATACTGGATAATTATTTATTTTAATTTCATCTTAGTGTGTCAGAAACTACTGCAAACAATATACTTGGATGGAATCTGTTAATTGCCTATAGATCTGTTTTAAAAAAAAACCACCCAAACAAAACAGTACTGTGAGGTTGGTTGTTTGTTTTTTAGCAGACTCCGATAGATCAGAACAGTGACAAAACTATTCTTGATGCTGGTTTTGAGCCAGGGAAGAAGAACTTTCTGCATTTGACAGACAAAGATGGTGAGCAGCCTCATATAATGCCGGTAAGTAAAATCTTTGCTCAGCTACATAAGCTATAGTGTTGCGGGGAGGGAGCCGTATGTTCCTTGTATTGCTCTTGTGAGATCAGAAAATGAAATAAAATTGGGCTGTATGTTTCATCAGTAAGCTTCTTCAGGAACCTTCTCAATAGACTTTTAGACTGCTATTTTACACGTCTCAGTTTCTCCTGAGTACAACCAATTCCATCAGTAATGATTTGCTGTCACTTTTTACTCATGTTTGTTGTATATTTTTTGTAATTCTTTGCTGTGAGTAATTTTCTAAGGTTATGTAATTAATTAATCTTTGACATATATAGAGATAAGTCTTAACAATACAGGTTTAATCATATACCTAATCCTTTTCCTCTGGGTGTTTGAAAGCAATACTAAGCCACACTCGCAGAATTCTCAGAAATGGCAGTCCTGTATCAACAGCAGTTACCTACTTCCAAATTTACCTTTAAGAAAAAAAAAGGAGTTGTCAGTGTTTCTAGAAGCAACTGTCTGCCATAACAAAATATTTGAAATTTCCCATTTCTCAAATATATGATGCAGTGAAAGATAAACATAGCTGCAGTTTATTTAAATCGGAGATTGGGTAGACTAGTGATTCATTAAGATTTATTACTCAGCTCTCATGTCAGCATAATGCTAGCCTACTTAGCCTTTGTTATGAACTTCATTATCTTAAAATGGGGGAAGAAAAAACCCCAATGTTTAATTGTGCAGAAGGTCAGAATTTTGTAATTTTTGTACCTTAAAAAAAAAAAGAAAAAATCTCATTCTGTATTTCATTGTGGAAAACTTGGAACATGGGAGATGCAGACTTGCTTGTTGTATGCATTATGGTACTGTATTTGATTATACAGTATTCTAAAGAGCATTTGCTTCCACTAATGTGAGGAACAATTTCTCAAGGGTTTGAGAATTTGGAGGGCAGAATTAAAGTTACTCAAGCAACAGTATATCTGCAATTTTGTAAAACTTGTGTGGGATGCTAACAAAATTGATTTCTTGGCCATGAGAGAAAGAAGTAAAACTTGTAGGTGATTAAGTAAAAATTTGTTGTCTAATTTTTGCATAAAATCAGTGTATTTGTGTTTTTAGGAGGAGTCAGGTACAACAGATGACAGTGTGCAAGACAGATTTATAGGCCCTCTTCCAAGAGAAGGCTCTGTTGGCTGTAGCAATGACTATGTCAGTCAAAGCTACTCTTATTCTTCAGTCCTGAGCAAATCGGAGACAGGTATAGTGCTCTCTCTTGTAAAGGCAATGTTAACTCTTAATTATTGTAGCATATTTTCAAATAGCAGCACTTCAAGATTTTTGAAATTGCAATTTATTTTTTAAAAACCCACATCATTACTCCACTTTCCATCATGTTTTTTACAATATTCTCATATCGCTTTGGGAACAGAAGAGCTGTATCCTATCCTTTTCTTACCTCTGACAGTGCAATTCAAATTCTGTCAGGAGCCATCCTTTTCAGTATTAATCTGCTGCTGTGTCCCTAACTGAGTAGTCAGGACTGTATTACCAGAAAGTATTCACCACAAGCTGTGTGTTCACTCACAGCTTAATTGAGTACTTGATACTCTGTTATAGAGGGGCTGTTGCCAAATCTCTGCACTCTGCCCATTAACTGTAGTCTTCCTCCTGTAGCCCCTGGTTGCAGTTTCTTTGCAGCATGATTCCCCAAGAGGTTCATCCGCCGCTGCCTGGCTCCCCACCAGCAAGCGGAGACTCCCTCTGGAAGGGAAGCGCAGGTCTGACTTGCAGACAAGTGCCAGGGTAGATCCCAGGAGGCTGGCTGGGTGCCTTTGCGCAGGGGCCAGGAAGAGACAGCAAGTTCTAGCTCCATAATGAGACAAACTTCTGATACTAAATTTGTTGAGCAGATGCAAAGACAACATTCATATTACACCAATTCATGCATGTTCAAGATTTTTTGAGAGATAAGAAAGTTTATCTTCCACATACTGTTTTTTCATTTAATGTAACAATGAAAAGATGGTCTGTATAAAGTAGAGTAATAAATAAAATACACGTTCCAACTGAGTCTCTTCACAGAAAATGCCTGTTTTGCATGGAGTTAGCTGTCTTTTCATTATAGTAGGGAAGAGATTTTATTTTTAATCCTTACTAAGAGCTTCAGAGTATAAATAGGCATGTTTAATTTCTTTATTACACTGTGCTTCAGTATATACTGCTTACTTAACTGTTGTTAAAATTGTATATTTTGGAGAAAATCTTAAAATGACAGTAAGATGAATATAAGTAAATAGTTCCCTTTTCAGCTAATAAAAATGACACTGATTTTTAGAAACTATTTAATTGGTTATTATGGGAGAAGGTTTTAGAAGATACGTGTGCATGGGCACTTTAGGGTTTTTTTTTTATTTATTTATAGTTCTGAGAAGATAGTACAAACCAATGCAGATACAAACTATATTTACATTATAACTAGGATAGTTTTAGTTGACATCAGGAAATACATAAGCTAGTACGCAATTGTTTCTTAACAAATTCCAGATTCTTTTGTAACATATTTAAATCAACTATTAAAATATTTACAGTAACCTACTTCCCCATTGGTGCAGTATTCAACATTAAATATTGGTGGTTATTGCAAAACATAATTCGTGATCACTAGAATAGCTTTGTGTCATTCAGGGAAATAATTTCTGTTGTGTAAACTCTTACTGTATTGCTCTCAGAAGTGAGCAGTTGTAATATTCCCTCGATTTTTATAGTGCAAATAACAATGACAACAGCTGGATGCAGTTCTTAAATAAGCATTATCACAGAATTGTTTTTGTGTCAAATGTTTTAACTCTTAAAGTGATTTCCCATCTTTTGCATTATTTCCATCTCATTCTTACTTTTAGGTTATGTGGGGCTAGTAAATCAAGCAATGACTTGCTACTTGAACAGCCTTCTACAGACGCTTTTCATGACTCCTGAATTTAGAAATGCGTTATATAAGTGAGTATACATAATCAAGACCTGTTCTTAAATTTGTCTTGGTATATATTGATAGAGACCCTTTCAAATTCGTCCTCTCAATTCCATGTTTGGATACTGAAAAGCATACTTGCAGTCAAGCTGGATAGACTGTTAAAATTATATTTGCTTAAAAGCTTCAGATTTTTAGTGAAATACTACGGCATGTTATTGGTTGTGGTATGGATGACCTTTTTAAAGAATTTGCCCTATCTTGAAAACGTCAAACTTAAAATTAAGTTTGATACTAAGTTCTTTTCATGTCTGTACTTGTGTAGTGAATGGCTTCAAAATTGTCATTTGTTTGTGTTAGGTTTGTATGTATAAAGAATAGTATTGTCATTTACTGCAGAAATGGAAAGCAATTCCATTTGACTTTTCTCAAGAAACAGAGCTTCAGTTAACCTCTGTAATCTGACAGACCTCTTGAAATATAATAAATGCTGATGTAAATGCCTTTTTGAGTAATGTTTTCAAAGCCTTTTTAATTGTCAAATATCTTGTGTTATGAATAGATGGGAATTTGAAGAATCTGAAGAGGATCCTGTGACGAGTATCCCCTACCAGCTTCAAAGGCTGTTTGTTTTACTGCAGACCAGCAAAAAAAGAGCAATTGAAACAACAGATGTTACACGGAGTTTTGGATGGGATAGTAGTGAGGGTAATATGCAGCTATTAAGCTTGTATGATTTGCTTCAGCAGCTGCCCGTTAGGGGCTTAAACTGCTGTCAATGGCGGTAAAATGCCGGAATAATTAAAAATAATTATTAGACTCCACTTAGCCTAAGTGGATAGTTCGTTGTGGGGTGTGTTTAATTTTTTTTTTTAAAGAAATGATGTCTGTGAGTGTTAAGCTGTTAAAGTAAAAAGCATTATATTTTTGTAATTAAGCTATCATTACAGTTGTTAATTGTTTCTAAAGTAGCTTTTTATGAGAAACTTGCATCTGTTTTGAATCACAAATGTCAAATGCACGTGTTCCACTTAAATAGAAAATAATATGGATAATTCCATAAAATCAAACACTCTATTTGTCTTTTTGACACTTGTATAGTGTAATTTTGCCCTATGACCTCATTTTTCCATGGAGTAATCAAATGATGATAAGGAGCTAGATTTCAATGTCCTTACGCTTACAAGGAAAAAAAAACGAGTTTTAGAGAATCGGCGCAAAGTGGGAATAAGTCAGAACCAGTTTATTTTATAACAGTGCATATTAGCATTTCTGTAGTTTTAACATATTCTTGCTTATGTGTGCAATTCTTTTTGTTTATGCATAAGCACTGTGAGCAAGCTGGCTGCTTATTTTTCTAACTTAACTTGAGAAGCAGCTCTTTGTGGAATTGAACACTGACCCAATAGTGAACAGTGTAGTAAATAGGTATAGACTTAAACAAATTGGTAGCTCTTCAGGAAGTATTCTCAGGCTACAGTTAGTATTTGGGCTAATAACATCTCTTGTGTTAATTAAGATTAATTTAAATTTCTAACAGCATGGCAGCAACATGATGTACAGGAGCTTTGTAGAGTGATGTTTGATGCTTTGGAGCAGAAGTGGAAGCAAACAGAACAGGTAATTTTATAAAAACTTTTTTCTGTTGTCACTGGTGTGGTACTGTGGTGGGGTTTTGTTGGGGTGGTTTTTTTTAAGGATGCTTGTGAAAAATGTTAACTGAATTTTAAATACAAGGTTACTGAAAGTCTGCAATAGTTGCCAGTTTTCTTGTTTGATGCAAAGTTCAGCTACTATAATGTATGACTTCTGAGAGTGTGTTACCTCTGTTTTTCTCCCCCAGTTAAAAGTGGAATATTCTGAACTCTGGATACTTACTTTAGTCTTTATTTGAAGCACAGAAAGTGATTGTGTAACTCCTCTTCTGTGATAGCTTCCTTGTGTCATTTTTTTATTAGGCTACGTTATGGGCTGTTGCAGCTCAAGCCCGCTCTTTTAATGTAGGAGAAAGATATGAATACATTCATAACATGTACTACAATCTGATAAGTGGCCAACTTGTTATAGGCCAATTTTCGGATTTGTAGATTGGCAAATACTTCCTCTATCTTTCTACACCTGCCTCTGGAGACACAGGGAAGGACTGCAGTATCAGTCTGTTAACAGTGTCTGCAAGATCAGGCTTGTTTTTAAAACATACACTTAAATTTTGCTGGTTTTGTAGTCACTCTCAAGATAGGACCACAAAGTATGCTGTGAAGTTTACATAATGTGGTTTGAGAAGCTCATTTTGTGTTGTGTTTTGTGCAGTGGTGGGGCAGCGGGAAGCAAGAAATCGAGATTTGAAAGGGGGAGTGATATTCTAAATGTCTAGCTATGCAATTAAGATTTAATTAAAAACAGGCATTTTCTTGTAAAACTAAAGAAAGGAAATATGTTCTGTTTCATTTATTTAAAGCTTTGTTGAATATCTGTTTGTTTCAGGCCGATCTTATAAATCAACTGTATCAAGGCAAACTAAAAGACTATGTAAGATGCCTAGAATGTGGCTATGAAGGCTGGAGAATCGACACTTACCTGGATATTCCGTTGGTCATCCGGCCGTATGGCTCCAACCAGGCGTTTGCTAGCGTGGTGTGTACTATTATGCTGACTAATAGTGCATCCATACACACATAGAATACATAATGCGACAGTGGTATAATTTGTTACATGGTAAGTATCATCCTAGATACTCCATCTTGGGGTGTTCGTCTTTGTGCAGTGAACCAGCTAGCAAGTTCTAGAAGATCTTTTTTTTTTTTTTGCTTTTTGGTTTATTTTTTGTTTTGTTTTTTCTTTTGCCCTTCAATGAGTCCTACTGGTGCATGTATAAGGGGAGGGGAAATGCAACTTTATTGCCTTAGGGCTACAGTAATCAATTATTTTCTTCCTGATAAAATCTTCAGCATTTACCCAAGATATTTTTGAGATTGCTAAGTTTTATTTGGGTTGTTCTCTTTATTGACACATCTGCTAAATTTTCATAGCATTGTTGAAAATCTTAGTGAAAGAACAGAACGTTGACTTAGAATTTTTAGTTTAATTGCCATGTTGTTGCTGTGCTTTTTAAAGTTCACTTCTCAAATACCATATGCTTATAACAAGCAATTTAATGATAATTAAAAAAACGTATTGTACGTCAGTGTTCTTGGTCACTTTTGCTCCAGCATTAATGATGTTGGCAAGCATATACGTTGTTTAGTAAATCTGTGGAAATTTTTTTGTTTTATTTTTTCAAACCCTCCCCCCCCCCGAAAAGAAGTGATTGCAAACTGTGAAATTCCACTGTTGTGGATTAAAATACCTGTACTGTGGATGAAGTTGTGAGAAAAAGAATAAGAATGAATCAGACATGTCTTTCAGTAAAGGTTGATTTAAACAAATACTTGTTGTGTAATTGGCTTACCAGGATTATTTATTATATATGAAGTATTTTTCCTTTTGTATTTAGTATGCT
>VZTV01060081.1:0-24282 GCA_013400875.1 Anhinga rufa
TTGTTTCTCTTTTTGTTGTTAATATTTGTAAAATACATCAACATTAATAATCATATTCAGTTATTTTAATTAATAATATCAAAGCCCCTCTCAAATGAGGAGTTCACTTTCCATCTTTTCACTGATCAGCGCTTACAGTGTGAAGTGAGAACTTGAGGGGATGAGAGGAAGGGACAGTTTCTCTGCCTGTCCAGAAGAAGCAGGTGGAGCATTTATCCAACTCAGCTACACAAGGCATCAAGTCCAAAACACAATCATCATGGCCTACAGCGCACCAGGCCACGCTCCTCTGTCCCATTCCCGGTGCCAGCTCCTGCTGCGTGAGCTGCAGCCTGAACCACCTCATCGTAGCACAGGCACTGGTCCTTGAGGTGAAGCGGGCATTTCCTCTCAACACTACTGCACGATAAGGTGGGGTGGCAGGACACGGATGCGACTGTCTGCCCATTCCGGCCTGCTCCCCCTCTCCAGCATTTACTGGTGAAGCTATGATCCACTCAGGAATGGGAAGAGCAACTTTGCTCAGTGTAGCCATCCTTCCCCCCTCAACCCAATGGTAAGAGCATCCTTCTTCTACCACATGCCAAGTTGAGCATTATCTGGGCATGGGTTCCATCTGAAACAACCACGTGGCTTTAAGGATCATGAGTCTTTCCCAAAAGTTACTTTCCCATTTCACTGTTGCTGAGGCACCGCCCTACCTCCTGTCAAACACCCTGAGCGTGCAAGGAGAGAAAGAGCCTGGAACTGGCTCTGTGCTTACACCGGTTCTCAGCTGCCAACGAAAGACATTCCTGTAGGGGAGCGTAAGTGCAATAAAAGCCTTAAGAGCAAAGTGCCTGGTCTGGCTCATTGTGTCCTCGCAAGGGGACAGCTGGTGATGCAGGGCTGCTTCCCGAAACTGCTCCATTTTGTTCCTCTGCTAAAATTAAAAAAGGTCAACTAGCAACAAAGGAGGGACCAGACAACCAAAATGGTTCAGAATAGAAGCCAGAGCCTCTTTGCTCTCCTCCCTGAGCCGCAGTGTCCCCACACAGTTGCCAAGAAACTGCTGCTGTTTGGCAACCAAGTTGATGGTCAATGTGAAATGGCTGTCTGAAGTCCAGTGTGGGAAAGTGTCTGCTGCTCACTAGTGGCAAAGGCGGAACACACTTGGCTCCTTACTCCAGACATCGATACTAATTCATATTCATTAGAAAAATGCTTCCTTTCTCCTCCAGGATGAGGAGCGTGAGAGAAGGAGGAGAGACAAAAGCCCCCCTTGAAATGGGCAGGTTTTAGAGAAATTATCAATTCATACCGATATACGACACAGGACATACTTCATTGTGCCCCATACCACACAACCCCCTGCTGCTACCTCTGCCATTTCTTACAAGCCAGGGCTGCGCAGCTTCTACATTTTCATTAGCTGTGCATTGCTGCAAGCTTGGCAAACCCACCGCCTGCTGTTCCAGCAAAGGCAACACGGGTGAAGGAAACCAAGTTCCCACACGGTCGCCTGATGCTAGATTACACCCCAGCATCTTCACATCCCCCGTAACTTCTAGGCCCTAGAGCTTTTGGCACTCTCCGACATGTACATCTGGGCTACATTTCAGGAGTGTCCCTCCCACATCTACTGCCAGCACTCTTCAGAGTATTGCTATGCAGGTTACACCTTCCCTCTGCCCACGAGCCAAGCATCTGTAGCAGCTCTGCTCCAAATCCAGATTTTCCCTGTTGAACCCCACTTCCAGGCTGCCTGTTCCATCTTAACATGCCTTAGTCTCAATCAAAAGGCTTTAGAAACTCATAGGATTTACTCCAAAGGTAGTTCTTAACCCTCCCTTGCCCCTTTCTCTGCTCACAGCGTTCCCAGCATTAGTTCACGTTTAGACATGAACATTTCCAGGGCAAAGACGGGGTCTTGCCAGTCTGAGGACAACACAGAGCATTCCTCCCAGCTCTGAAATGTGCCTATTCATTTCATCTTACCCCGTTAAGCTGGCAGTTTCAAAAGCAACATCACTCTTAAATGAATGGAGCCCTTTTTCTGCTGGAAGATTTTTCCATCTCAGAGATGGACTGTCCAGATAATGCGGATTTTTTTGTTTGTTTTAATAATTTCTTTTTGCTATTTGCACCCAAATTCCACCCAAGACAGCAGCTTTCTCTGTCTGAGGAGCCCTGGATATAGCTTGTGTGGCTTTTCAACATCAAAGTTAATCTACAGTTATATCTAGCACTGCAAATCCTCCCAGAAGTTCTTCCGACTCAAAGAGGACATTGAATCCAGCCTTAAGAGTACCTGGATAAACTGAATGGCAGCAGGAGAAACATCTAATCCAGCCTTATCATAAACTTGCTGACTTCAGGAGAACAGGAGTGACATGACACTTAACCTCCTGAGAGCTAGAATGAGGGCTAGCACAGACTCTTAGTAACTCGTACCACCTCAGTTTCCCTCCAATGAACTGCCCAGAGGCAATTTTACTTTTATTAAACCGGAGCTAAATTCGGAGTGCAGTTCACATCGTTAGCAAGGCCTGATCATGCTGGACACGCTGCCGGCCGTTGGAATCACTTAGGAAATGCAAGTACTTTGTTCTCCATTCAAAACCCAAATATTTAGTCTTCGGTGCCTGTGAGTTATGAAGGGCATGAAATAGTCAGCAGCTTGACCTCAGAGGAGACACCTTCCCAGGGCATTGCTTTGGGAGCTGCTGGGTTCAGAGTGGGGTGCTCTTCCTCCCAGCACCTTCCAGGTCAGCAGCTAGGACCTCTTACGGAAAGCCTCCCAGAGCAAAGGGCCAACAAAGACAGTTTCAGGTCAAAACACCAGGGCATGGCAGGGCACGCATGCTGCTGGCTGTTGCAGAGCCCTCCTCTTCAGCCTCGCAGGGCAGCAGAAAATCAGAAGCTGGCAGTTCCGTAGCAAGAAGCAAGGAGGCAAAAGCTCCTTGTGCCTCCTGGTAAACCCATGTCTCCCCAGCAACATGGTCTTGGCTTGCAGTTACCGTGGATTTCTGAGCAGGAGAAGCTGAAATGCTCCGAGAAAGAGGCCATGCTTAGCAGAACTTAACTTTCCCACCTCTCCTGGGTTTAATTTGCAATAGTAACCTCCTCACGGGAGTTTGTGCTTCAGTTCTGCCTTTTCAGCAGACAGCATCGGGCTAGGGCTCAACCCGGAATGGATCTGCAGTTTGCTTTCTTCTTTCTGCACCCCTCCGGGTTTAACCTCTGGCCCTGCACCCCCACAAGCAAAGTCTACCAAGTCAATGTTCCTCATAGGAACCCACCTCGTTGCTGTTGAGCTCTCCATCTCCACGAGTCCTGCGAGTCCCTGCCGAGGGTGAAGCCCAGCGCCTGGGAAACCTGTGCCCAGGGAGCACTGCTACAGCTGCCGTGGACTCAGCATAAGTACTGCCTCCCCGACAGGGGTTTCTTTTTGTCTGCTGAACACCAAGAGACAGGATCTCTTTTTCTGTACAAGCAGCAGCTCAGTACAGCAGGCTAACCACAGCAAAGACAGAACAGAGGGGCATAAAGTATCGGCTTTACAGGAGATATATAAAGCTCATCTCATCCGCAGCGTGCTGCCTCAGCTTTGCTGTGCAAGCACCAGCAGCCACCTCCGCACGCAGTGGGCTCCCAGAAGGTTACACATACCATAAGCACGCCAAAAAAAAAATAATAAATCACGATTCCCTGGTTCCACTCATGCTCGCGCCCACGGGGTATCAGCTTCTGTCAGCCAAGTGAGGGATATAAAAATCCTGCTGCTGGGTGGGGGGCTCGTCCCCTGAGATCAGGGGGGATTTTTTTCTCCTTTCCTGTAATTTCCCTTCATTACAGGAAAAATGATCAGAGCTCTTTCCTTGATGCAAAGGTGCAGGAAACCAAATCCAGGAGGCCCTTCATAGCTTCCTACTTAGCTTTATCTCGCTCAACACTGCAGCCAGGGCTACCCAAACCATTGCCAACCAGGAAGGCGCAATAACAATGTCCCAGAAGCATCTGCTATTTATATGAAGGCAGACGTAAGCGTGGTTAAATGAAGGTTACAATGAAGGAGAAGCAGGAAAATCCAGAAGAGGAGAGCAAAGGAAGAAAAAAAAAAACCCAACCCTGTTCTGGCTTTAGATTGTCTTGCAGAAAGGAATCAAGGTCTATCAAAGCTTTTCGGGCAGGTAGGAGGCTCCAGTTCATTTCTCTGTGTAGCAGTGATTCAAGTCTGCCTTTAATCCCAGCTGAACTCAAAGAGAAAAAGCCACAAGGGTGAGTGGCCATGAACAGGGAAAAGGAAAAAAATTGACTTTTACTATTTTTTCACCTTGTGCTTTGTTTTTTTTTGTTATGAAGGAGGGTAGGAGCAGCCTGTCCAAAAGCCTTTTATCTCAGGAGGTGATTTGAGCTGGAAACAGGTACCTGTAATTAACTTGCATTCCAGAAGGGGAGAAGTTAACTTGGCTTTTCTTCATGCTGAATTTCAAAGAGAAATTAATTTCTGATAAATGAGAATAAGCATGTGCATTCTGCAGCGCGTGACTAGCAGCTATTTTCAGGCCTCGCTGCTCAAGACAGGGCTTTTGGTCATCCACTCGCAGATTCACTTCAAGAATGAGTACAGCCCCACTGGCAAGCTGTATCGCTTCCATAGGAATTGCTGTGATGACCAAAAGGACATTCCTAGAGCAGGGCTGCACTGCACAGGAGACCTCATTCACCCGTGTACACACGCAGAAGTAGGTGGATGTGGAATCCACCATATATTCATCCCGCAGCAGGCGGAGCTGCCTCTACACACTGAGAAGTTAAGGTGGAAATCCACATGTCCCACTCGCACCGGCAGCACGCAGGGCCACCAGCTCCGTCCGAGGAGTAAAGCTGCTGAAGACAGAGATACACAAATGAGGAAGCCTCTTTCTTGCTCCCTCCTTTCTTCTCTGTAGGGACTGTGGGCTCAGAAGTACCCCGATTTGGATTGGCACGTCTCTGGTCCCAGTGCGAGACACCCTGGGTGCAATTCATCTCACCTGCCTGAGGACATTTGCATGTGAGATATCATCAGTGTGCCCTTTAAACTGAATAGGGAGAAACAAGCCCAGTAAAGACCAAGCCATGCGATTAAATCTACTTTAAGATGAGATAAACCCTCCCCAGGCTCCAATAATAAGGTCTCCATAGGTCTTCAAGGAGAACTAACACAAGTAGCTGCAAATGACCATATCGAAGGCTCCTAAACTTTGAGCATGATGAATCCCACCCACAGATCCTACCTCTGCCTCCTGAAGCAGCCACATACACAGCTCAAGTCACAAACTGCACACTAAAACACCTTAGAAACTCATGGATCCCTCCTGGCCCATCAAGCCTGAAGCTGGTATTGGTACCATCAAAGCATTGGTCCTGCGAGTTCAGCAGGTCAGGGCAGTCCTGGAGCCTGAGCCCGCAAACGTTGCAGCCCACATCCGAGCTGAATCCACCCAGTCCTGCCACTTCCCCCTGCGCCCAGGAAGCCTCCAGGCTTTGGCATCAGACCTGACCCTGAAGTCCCATCAACCCAAACATGCTCTGTGCTAGATGGGGCAAAAGCCAGACGCGCAGGTTGCTCACACCTCCATGCCTCCGCTCTCCCAACAATTGTCTTGCCAGCTCTGGGCTCGCAGCAGCACAGAGGCCAGCCTAGTTACGGAGGGCTTGCTTCGGAGCTCGCAGCTCCCGGCCTACAGGCACTGCTCGGTTAGTTTGGCTTTTCTCATACCGGGGCAGGGAAACACAAGGACTTAGTTCTTAGCGTCACAGAGACGGTTGTTTAGGCGATGCTTAACTCCCCTTCAATAAGCAATCCTGCATACATCCCTGCCTTGCTGAAAAAGCGTAATGCACAGCTCCAGCCGCTCATTTCCAGGGAGAGAGCGTGCCAGATGTGGAGCTAAGTAGCTGTGCATCTGGAGCGGGTGCCCTTTGGCACAGGGAGGGCTGAAGCGCCGAGGAAGGCTAAAGGAGCTTCATGAGACCGAGCAGCGTTTAATTTCGAAGCATGGGTTTCAAAACTATTTCCTGACAAAGCGAGCTTGCTTTCTTTTACTAGTTAGAAACATTCCATGAAAGATCTTTTTCATTTAGTCTGACTACTTCTCCACTACCAGCACTTAGGCTCCATCCCATTTTTGACCGTTATTTTTTTTGTCATATAGGGACAAAGACAACGCAGCTACAAACAATATGTACCTTACACAGTAAGTACGTACATCCAGCTGAATGAGTTTTCACTTCTACGGTGCTTGCATAGTTTTGGTTTTCTCTTCACAATATTTACAAACAAACTTTCAAAGAGCTTATTCTTAATGCTTTAATCTAACGACACAATCAAAGCCTTTTATCAGCGAGGAATTGCCTGTGCAGGGGTAGCCAGCACCACAGGAATGAGCAGCCAGGTATTTGGGCACTCCGCTGAGCACACAGCCAGACAGGGAAGTGTCAAGATACTCACAAGCTGCTCCTGTACCACAAACCAACAATACTATTAGGGGGAGAAACAAAAGCACCCACTTGGAGGCCAGCATGAGATACCAGAGGTCACCGCGCAACCCAGGCTCCTGCAGTTTACTGGTTTTCCAGCAGATGAATCTGCCTCAGGCTGTGCTAGCACAGAGAGGGATCTCACAAGTCACATGGACCGGTTACGTCTCATCAGCTGCTTATCGGAGGGTCCCTGCTCCAGGCAACTTGGTCTGCGCAGGGTCCCGCGCTAGGGCAGTAGCACAGGACCCAGCGGCATTTCTTCCACAGCAAACCGAGATCTTTGGAGCAACCCATCCAACCCATTTTACATGGAATAACTTCATTAGAAAATACCAACCTCTGCTCCCAGGCAAGACAACAGAGAATCCCTATGACCTGTGAGCATCGCTCTGCTTCTCATATTTTAGAAANAAACCCTACCTTTTGCACAAGTGGGAACTAATTAGCGTTTCACAGCTTCCTTACACAGGTGAAAACAAGTACACAGAGGGTGGGACAGTCTGACACCTGCTGAGTGCAGCACAAAGCCTAAAAGCAGAGCCCAGCATCCAGGCCATGGGTGCAGGTAGGTAGGGAAGGCTGTGATCTTGTCTGCTGTACTGAATGCTGGTCTCTTGCTGGTTATTTGTGGCAGTAAACACAACAGCTATTTGTAAAACAAAGGGTTTTTTTTCTTCTTTTTCATTCTGGACTTTGGAGACTTTTTTAGTTGGGGGATGTGTGCGTGCAATGTTCCATGGAGCATCTCTAGCTGTCAGCCTGCCAATGCTTAAGAAGCTGAGAACTGCCCTGTTGGGTCAGGCTGTGGTGTGCGCAGCCCTGTATTCTGCTTCTAACGGGGGCAGATGGATATGTTCGGGAAATATAGCCCTGCCTATACCTCTCCTTACCCTATGAACTTGGGATTTGCCCAGGGAGGCCTCCGTTAGCCTGTATCTGCAGGTTCACAAACGTATCTTCATGACATCCTGGGGCAGCAGGTTGCAGGCTTTCATTACTTACCCAGTGAAGCACATTTGTTTATCTACATGTGCGACTTCACAGGAAACCTGCTGCTGCAGCCACTACTGAAGTACTTGGCATTCCTAGAAAAAGCACTGCTCCTGTCACGTACCTGCAGCTTGAAACAGTGCCCTCAGACTGTTGTGCCCTCTTCCCGGGGCAGGAAGCACACGCCGAACCCTGCCAGCCCCGCGCTCTCCCCCTCTCAGCACACCATCTTCCCTTCCCTAGGACAGGCTCGCCCCGCGGTCCCTCACAATTATTTTTGAAGCAGCCTCCAGTCCTGGTTAAAGTGTGGATGATGGGCACATCTTACCGAACGTGAACTGAGAGGAAGGGTACTGCAGAGGGGAGAAAAGCGGGTGCGATTGCTGTATTCCCTGATGTGGTGTGTGGATCCTGGCTAGTCAGCCTCGGGGCGGAGTCCAGGCCATAAAAAGCCAGAAGCCCTATCTGGTTTAGGACCTAAATAACACACGCACAGGAGGCTGGCTTCAGCCATTCCTTCTGCTGGCCATACCGCCGAGGCTTCTTCCTTCTGCCCGAGCCCCCGCAGGGCAAGCAGGCAGCCGCAGCTGCAGTGGTGCCGCACATGGGCAAGCAAGTCCTTTCCAGCAGTGGTCCCATGCCCCCAGCAGCGCTCCTGCTCCTCCTGGAGCCGCCTGCGCCAGGCAGAGCCGCAGTGCGAGAGCCGGTGTCGGCCCCAGCCCTGCTAGGTGATTACAGCCAGCCAGATTTTAATCCCAACGCATTTATTCTCAGTTGTGAGTTAGACGGTCTCGCCAAGCACTAAGGATCGTTAACGCAAGAGCAGCAGCCCTCCAGACCCAAACAGCAGATGGACTCTTCAGGCACACACCTGCACAGCTGGGATAAGCCTTGTTTTCCTGGCAAGCCACACAGACTGAAAAAAAAAATAATAATTACATTAAAAAAAAATGCCAGCAGCTCTCCAAGTGTAAATGTTAAATCTGCTAATAGGGACTCGCTGTTACTCCTGGGTAATAAATGAGGGGCTTGGTAAAGGGAAAACAGGTTTCTCCAGAGCCTTGCGCAGCAAAGTGCTCCCTCCTTCTCCTGCAGCCTGAATGCAGAGATTCATCAGGACGATAACTCAACAAGGCTCCAAATGTATCTCTATCTCATTGCTTTTCTCAAGGACTTCTGTATTGCAAAGAAAATGTGACACAGGCTCTCTGTCCCCCAGTCTAATATTAATATTAGATTATTAACATTGTATTTTTAATGTTAATATTAGACTACTATTGGTCTAATATTAATATTAGACTTGGGGAGAAGATTTTAAAGTGAGCTGATCGTGAGCCTTTGTTTCACCTGCTCGGTGACCAGCTCCGGTGGGGTGACATTTCACTTCACGTCTCTGCAGTGTGAAACTATGAGAAGAGTGAGGACACACAGTTGTGAATTGATTTTGAAGAGATCTGGACCGCAGGCAGCTTGCGCTCGCGATTGGACTGGGGAAAAAAACCACAAAACCAACGCATATTTTAAGCTGCTCTTCACAATGTTACAGTATGTTTGTAACCCCAAGACCTGAAGAAGTGCTGCTGTGGTGTGTTTTGGTGGTTTTTTCTTAAGCACGGTTGAGAGGTAAGAAAAGCAGATCCCTCTTGGCACTTTTGAGACCTCCCCTCTTAGGGCAGATAATTTTTGAGGTCACTTTCCTTTACAAAGCACAATCCAGCATCCCTCGTGTGCTGCAGAGCAACCTGCAAGCCCCCCTAGACATGGGGTCCCACGTGTCCCACGGCTTTTTGTGGCATGAAGCATACAGCCAAACAAGAACCAGGCTCAGCCCCTGCAAGGAGCTGCCCTTGTACTTCCCAACCCAGCAAAACCCCAACAGAAGAATGACAAAAAACCAGCGACAGCAAACACAAAGGAGCTCAACAGCGTTGGCTCTGGTGGGCCCTCGGTTTCTCCTGCGAGGTGGACCTCTACCGGCAAATCTTGAAGGCCCGTGCCATCTAGTGGTGAAAAGCCAGCCCCAGCGCTCCCCTTCCACCCATCTTTGCTACTAAAATCCTCAGGGGTTTCAAACTGGATCTGCACTGTGAGCAATTCACTTGTTTAAGCAGCCAGTCCAGGGGTAAGCACTTTCCCCTACCCATGCCATCACTCCAGGATTCAGGAGAAATGTGAGGACATCCTGGAAATCAGGACAAGGAAAAGCAGTATCAAACCTGTCCTCAGTATCCAAACCCTTTGGAAAGTGTAAAAGCTAAGGCTGCAGTAAGAATCATTGGTAATATTTAAACCTTGCAATTGTTAAAGAAACTCCATGATTTTGGAAAATAAAGAGGCTAACACAGAAAGTCAGTAGAAGACCTGCAGATCAGAGCCATGGAGTGAAATTCCCAGCTCCCTGCCTTCTGCCTTGGCGTGCCCCCGCTGCTGCTCTGGGGGGAAGGATGAGCATTTTCCGATATGGAAGGACCTGTGCCAGTAGCGTGCCCCCACGCCCCCGGCACCAGAGGGCGATCAGACCAGTCCTCTCCCCGGAGAGACAAAGGTCAAGTTGTGCCGGGATCAGAAGTCACAGCAGACGTGGTGCCGTCCAGCCACAAAACCAAGCAGGCTTCAGGGGCTTTATGGGCGTTAGGGGGGTTGTTGGTGTTAGAGAACACAATTGATGCTGCGTACCTGGTGTGCCTGTCCTACCCGGGTCGCCTCTCAGGGCTGCCCGTTCGTGCCTTGCAGACGCCAGCGCCCTGCACCAAGCTCAGCCTTCTCACAGCCGCTCAGATTCCCAGGCAGTGCCTCCTGCTTCTTCTAGGACGTCCTCAGTGCAGGGTCTTACAGGATGCGAGGGTAATGAGTCTTTATGTTCTTAGAAGCCAAAACCACTCACGTCAGAAACAACTGGTGTGCAAGAGATTTATTTTGACTTGTCCTACCACAGCAAGGATGTTGCCTGTTTAAACACAGAGGAGGATAACACCTGACCAGCTGGCACTGAAGGGATTTGAGACACAGGAACTGCAATAACTCAAAACAAGCAAGCTCTCAGAACGACAGAAGGCTCCTGATTAGGTCCTTAAATGAGGAGTGGGGCACTGTGCTAGGAAATTCAAGAGTGACTGTAATAAAAACGTAGCTACAGCGGTCCAACCTAGCACAGATTAGTAGCAAAACTTGCTTCAAGTCAAAGCTAGCACTATTTGTGACCAAGTGCATTTATTGATAGGAGGCTTTCAACTCCTGTCCTGGTTTCAGCTGGGATAGAGTTTTCTTCGCAGTAGCTGGTATGGGGCTGTGTTTTGGATTTGTGCTGAAGCAGTGCTGATAACGCGGAGATGTTTTAGTTGTTGCTCAGTAGCACTTACACCAGTCAAGGACTGTTTCAGCTCCCCGTGCTGTGCCGGGGGCACAGGAAGCTGGGAGGGGACACGGCCGGGACAGCTGACCCCAACTGACCCCAGGGATGTCCCACACCACATGGTGTCATGCTCAGTATATAGAGCTGGGGGAAGAAGAAGGAAGGGGGGGACATTGGGAGTGATGGCGTTTGTCTTCCCCAGTAACCGTTACACGTGATGGAGCCCTGCTTTCCTGGAGATGGCTGAACACCCGCCTGCCCATGGGGAGCAGTGAATGAATGCCTTGCTTTGCTTTGCTTGCGTGCACGGCTCTTTCTTTCCCTATTAAACTGTCTTTATCTCAACCCATGAGTTTCCTCACCTTTACTCTTCCGATTCTCTCCCCCATCCCACCACGGGGGAGCGAGCGAGCGGCTGCGTGGGGCTTGGTTGCTGACCGGGGCTAAAACACAACTCAAGAGACATTCAAATCCTCTAGCACAGAGAAAAGGAAACTGATGCTACACTCAGTGAGCTATCCTCCGCTGCAGCAGTTCCAAGGAGGACATAAGGTACACGTTCTGGTTCCAAAACACTGGAGTCATGGGTTGTGTTGCACAGCACAGCTGTCTGCATAGAAGACTGGTGGTTTTAACGGGGGGGGTTTAACAGGATAGGAATCAGCCGCCTGAATTGTACAGCGCACGGACCCAGGCGTGAGGGATTCACAGCAAGTACCTCTCAGGCCACAGCGCCCTGATACAGGACACACATCATCTTATCCTTCCGAGGTCAAGCACAGTGCCTGCATTCAGGAGGAGGCCCTGTGGCGGCACACACCAAGCACGCTCGCCGAGGGAGGTGCACCACAGACGGAACGCGTGCAATACTTTGGCAATGGCCCCAAAGTGACCACATGACGCCCTGTCCCGTCTCCCCCTAGATATTAGGGTTTCTACGTTGCTACGCGTCATCACAAGCCCTAGACCACATACAAACCCACCTCCTCCCTTTCACACAGGCAGCATAAAAAAGTCTCCGTTCTATCCAGCTTTCAGAGATAACGCTTACCCACAGGGATAACGGAGATGCTCAAAACACAAGAGCTTCTGATCTACACGAAGCGTACAACTAATATACATGCCGCTAAGGTTTCATATAAAACCCAGCACATTTACGCTGCCAACTCCCAGTCTAATCCCACATAAAAACCCAAACCTTCATATATTACCCAAAGCAAGGTGAAACACCGCTTGTGTTCTACAAGGGTTGCGTATTCTCATCATTTTAGCATCAAGGCCACAGGAGCACCCCGAGGACAGCACCCAAGTGCCCACGGGGAAGGAGCAGCATCAGTTACGACGGCCTTCGGTGGCGCTTGGCGCAGGGCAGAGCTGCACAACAGCACCTTTATTAATTCCCCTGGACCAGACCGTGAAGCGTTTCCTTGGTATCGGTACCAGAGTAGAAAAGCAAGCATGTGTTTTACAAACATCTGACACCAGCAGGCCACCACCCATCGTTCCCACTTACATTAACCCCCCGAACACCCCACAACTTGAACTTTTTGAAGTCAAAAGACCCAAGTGCTCAAGTTACATAATGCCATGGCGTTTTACTGCACTCCCTTTTTACAAGTGAGAAGAGTAGGACAATTACAAAACAGCTCCATCTCTCAAGATTAAAGAGGTTTTCTTTTTTTCTTTCAAAAAAATTCTTTTAATCTCTTATTTTTCAATAAAAGAATCTCAGGTTCAATTTATGCATTTTACTGAACAGAAGCAATCACGGATGAAGCACATTCTCATTTCCTTCTCTTCGTTTCCAGACTAGGACAGCTTCCTACTTTACCACCACACTTACCTTTAGACAAACTACAAAGTCTACAACCAATCTTAAAAGTACCAAGACAGGAGGGAGGAGGTGGTTTGATTTTTGTTGGGTTTGTTTTGTTGGTTTGTTTTTTGTTCTTAATTGCTAAAATGAAATCGCAGCTTTCAAGGATAAGGCAGAAAAACCACCTTTAATAACTATGGCTCTACAAGATACACACTAACCTGTTCTTTAAGATGAAGTCATCTGCAGGTATTTGTCATGGTTTTAGCTGGGATAGAGTTAATTTTCTTCACTGTAGCTGGTACAGGGCTGTGTTTTGGACTTAGTATGAGAACAATACTGATAACACACTGGTGTTTTGGTTGTTGCTGGGCAGTGCTGAACCAGTCAAGGACTTTTCCAGCCTCCCATGCTCTGCCGGATGCACAAGAAGCCGGGAGGGGAGGGGGCACAGCCAAGAGAGCTGATCCAAACTGGCCAAAGGGATATTCCATATCACATGGCATCATGCCCAGTATATTAACTGGGGGGAGTTGGCCAGGAGAGGCAGCAATCACAGCTCAGGAATCAGCAGCATTGGTCAGCGGTTGCATCACTTGTTGTTTGTTTTGGATTCCCACCCCCCTNACACCAGCTAGAATATGACCTTTGACAAGTCTTCCTTTGTAGTGTTACACGCTCAAACAAGAAGCTTTCCTCTTCAGGCAAAATCCCATTAAAAAAAGCCAGAAACCCACTCAGATCAATTATTCATATCAAGTCTGGTTACTTTATTTTTCATCTGTGCAGTCAGTTAAAAGAACTGTTAACGATGAAAACAGACGACCACAGAAGCTTTAGGTACAGTATCGTTAACACTGAAGAAGCAAAATGACCGCATTGAACACATTCTTTATGCTGGTCATTCCCAAAACAAAACAGAAGTACACACACAGGTCTAGTTCAGTGTAAAACCTGATATTAAGCAGCAAGTTGCTCACAGATTGCAGCACAGTATACGGCATTTACTGCAAACAGCTACAGCAGCAATGCTTAGTGGATAAACTGCATAGAATTAGCCTCATGGGCAAACATTAAGTCACCACGATAATAACCTTAGTGGCTCCCCAACAGGTCCGAATTATACAATTCAGCATGAACAAAATTGTTTACACTCCTCACATTTTAGCAATAGCTTTTGTATTTTTTTTTTTCCACTGGTCTACACTGTGTTCATCCCAGCCTTCGTCACAGTAACTGTTTTCAATTAACTGTCACATACAACATTGGTAATTACTGCTTATCCCGACTTACAGAGCCCCTGCAAAGTGATATGACTGTGTTTAAAATAAGAACCCAAAGAACCCAAAATACATTCAAGATAATGGCCACAACAAAAAGGCAATAAACAGTTTTAAAAACAGATCCTACTAAACAAGACAAGACCAACCGTGTTACCTGTTGCCTTCGTAAGGTTTCAGACTTGAATGGGTCAATTCAAAGTTAAGTGCTTACCCACCGGTAACATTCCAGAAGTACATTGGTAAAAATATTCAAAGACATGAGTATATTGGACTGCCAGCAATCACAACCCAGGTCTTATCACAAGTATGCTTTCACACATACAGCTTCGCTTCTACATGTTTGCATGAAGCACCCTGTACAAAGACTTTACTACAGACTCCTTCAGGAAAAATTATGCATCATTGACAGAAGACATCAGCATTCCAAAACTCTTCCAAACCACAGAATATAAACCTTTGGCCTGCTACTAATAAGATAATTAGTTATACACTAGGCAGACAGCATTATTGGCAGCTATGTCACAGCAACATTAAAAAAACAGCATCAGGTGTTTAAAAAAAGAGCCTGAAAATACACTGGGGAGTGAAATGTACACCTACATACAGCAAGGAAGGGAGAAGGAAGTTGTTTGGCTAGAGCAGATAAAC
Organism: Anhinga rufa; assembly: GCA_013400875.1. Taxonomy (NCBI): domain Eukaryota; kingdom Metazoa; phylum Chordata; class Aves; order Suliformes; family Anhingidae; genus Anhinga; species Anhinga rufa. The sequence continues at coordinate 14,600 of VZTV01060081.1, forward strand.
TACGCAGAGGTTCCACAACCATCTTATTGCATATTTCATCAGTGTCAGCGTTCAAACCCGTATGGATTTTTCCTTCATTAACTTGCTCCAGAGTCTTGTTTCTTGTACCTTTAGAGCTATACTGACTAGCTATGCCTATTGCTGTAAATTCACATTTCTTCACAGCTACTAGAAGCAGAGACTGAGGTAACTGTTACTTATCTCAGCCAGGGATACCATCTTCTGTGCGCTAAAGTCTAGGTAAAAGTGAAATGCAGTGGAGTGTCAATATCCTATGTCAGTACAAAAAACCCCAAACCTTTATTCGTAAGCCTATATTGCAAAGCTCAAGACAAAGATGTTTCTTAAGAAAAATGTACCAGTACTTGGTTAGCACTGCTAAACTGAAAGTCTCATCATGTGAAAAGATATACAGACACAAGGATATTGTGACATTAAGTTGTGCAAGGCAAACGACTGAAAGCAGCAGGGAATAGAATCCGATTGCTTTTGCTCTGTTTGAATAAATGGGAATTTTACTAATTGAAAAATAAAACCAATATTAGGCATTCCCTTGCCAGCAGACAGGACAGAGGAAGGAGACTATCAATATTTCTACATGTATTTAAAGGATGTGCATAGCTCTGCCTAATCATGCTTGAAAAATGTAACCCTGTACTACAAAGCATGCTTATACGTACATGCTAGTAAACAAAACAAAGGCTTTTAGACTCCAAAGGAAGGGTGATCTTATGTATTTTATGAAGCGAATGCTCTTATTAGCTTTTGAGCAGTATTCACAGATGACAAATTAAAACGTAAAGGCACTAAAGAGTGCAGTTTTCCCAGATGTAGGCCTGCTTGATGAAAAAGCTGTGTTGTTGTTTTTAGCCATATGGATGAACCAAACCACAAGTTTGGAAGTCATAGGTTTGTACTTCTTAACAGCTTAAAGAACAAGACCAGTTTTGTAGTCCTGTTTAACAGTTTTTTATACAGGGAACAATGATCCAAACACCACCACATATCCAGGCTTTGAGAGAAAATAGAAGCTGTTCATGATAAGATACATTGGTAGCTCTCTCTCATACACACATCAGAGGTGGTCCGTGCACGTCCCTCCTCTTCCCAGAGGTCTCGTGCATCAATCTTCAGAGTTGCTAGATAACCAGAAGCGGAGCTCTTCATTTGGAAGTGCAATGTCAAAACAGCTGTCTAACTTATCCTCAAAGAAAACAGGAGCAATTGCTTCTTACCAGTTAAAAAAAAAAATAAAAATCAGTAAGTCCTCCACCAAACATGAGGTACCAAATTCATTGCTATAACACTATCAAAGTGTTACAGTGACGTCTACCAAATTGGTCAGAATGCCTTAACTGGTTCCAGGAAAGAAGTTATGTCAGGTATATATATATCTACACACCATATACCTGATGTAAAGGTGTACAAAGTGAACTACAGAAGTGCTTAGCATCCAAAACCCAAAGATGACACTTCAGAATACTAAACAGTGAGTACATAACCTAGGTATCTTCCCCTCTCCAACACAAGTTGGACTTAGAGTAAAAGGTTCAGGAGAAACATACAGAAACCTAGCAGGACTGTTTAACCTGTAACCATTCTTATGTCAAAACCAAGAAAACAGGTCTTACCACCCGATTCCTTTTTTCTTTAAAGGAAGTAATAAAAACCTCCAAATCATGTGCATCTAATATTGATTTTCCATATTTCACTTATACTTTTTATATATATAAGAACGAAACTAAAATCTCACTTTAGAATACTTTCTAAAGCAGGATATTCTTTCAACTTTTTCAAGTTCACATGCATTCTCAAGGTTGAAGAAAAAATATATATTCATATATAGCTACGGAAATAAAACCCAATTTCACCATATGTAGTTACAGTGCTGTAAAGAATAATTTAGAAACCATTTCAAGTTTGAAATGTTTACTATGTTCAGACTAATGCAAAGGCTAAGCCTATGGTCCAGGACCTGGTTTTAATCTGTGTACAGAGACAGGAGCTAGAGCAGCTCAGCATTTTTCTGATGGAGATTTCTCTCCACCCCTCCTTTCTTCCAGTATTCTATGACTTGCTGCTGAAGCCCTTGCTGAACCCCTACCGAAGTAACATACATTGGTAGCTCAGAAGTAAAGGTCCACAGGTGTTAATATTACCTCAAGTCAGTTTTTTCAGTAAGATCAAACCACTGAACGACACAGTGCAGAGGTGCTTAACCATTCATAGTCAGAAGTTCAATGGAGTACTTTAAGTTGTGTCTTCTGTAGGTGCCCTTCGCTGTCGAGCAGATTTCTGCCTGCCTCTCTGAGGCGAGGGTGGGGTCTCCTGATCAGCGTCAGTCTCTGAAGGCTCGTTGTCTCCCTGTTGGGACCCTGTATCACCTATCAATTCCCTCAGGAATTTGAATTTGGACAAGAACAATTGCCAGACCACGTACCAGCCTGCAGGAGAAAGAAAAAAGGTACTGCTTAGTTACTTCATACAAATTGATAGTCAGCTCTCAGGCAAAGTATACCAGAAAAGGGAGAAAAGTTTTCATCATCTCCCATCCTCTAGCTGCCAGCTCTCAACCCCAACACCCCTCCGCAACACACCCACTCCTTTCTACAGTCCTGTAATATGAATTCCACTTGATGAAGTTTGTCCTCATCCAGAAGCAAACGTTTAAGCTCCAGGCAAGGACCTACACATTCCAAACTGTACTGCCACAGCAAGCAGGAGGTGGGTGGTCACCACAGCACAGACAAGGGTCTTAACTGTCAGGAGAAAAGTATTTTCTGTGGTTATACCTAAAACAAGGAGTCAGGATTCATTACACAGGCACTGTAAAAAGGTAGCACTAGGGTGTGTAGCCTCACTCAAACACATCATTCTGAAAAAAATCACATTTTAAAAGCTGCATTACATAATCGCTATTAAGGACACTTGTAGAGATCTTGAAATTAATACCATGCTTTATAACAACACCTATTCTGAAATGCACAAGGTTTTCCTTAGCATGTTCACTAAAAGGCCACAACCCCCAAATTCAAGGTGTTCCCTCACCATGCCCAAATCCCATTAAAGTAAAATTAACATTATCTGGTAAATCTGTGTTTTGCTCCACTGTAAAATGCTCCGGGTCCCAAAACTATGCAAGTAAAGAGTTGAGATGCTCACATTTCTAGAATCTCTCTTGAAAAAATATTTAAGATCCAGTTCCTCAAGTGTTTCTATAACAGATAGCCAAGGAACTTTAAAAAAAGCAGATATAAATCTATCTAAACCAAACCAGAACCTTCCTTTTTAAAAGTCTCCATTATCTAGGCATTTAGGTCAGAGACTAGAGTTTCACCCAGCTGAGAAGCAGTGATATCCCTTTCCCTCTAGCTAACCAGTCAAATTTTATCATCCATAGAATAGGAAAGTAACTTGTCTGTGAAATACGCCATTAAACAGCATAAAATTTAAACAGCTATTTGAAAACATATGCTAGATAAGCGTCATTTGCAACACCAGAAACCATCTGTCTTGTGTAGAGCTATAAATTAATACCCCCATCCTCTGTTCAGGTCTTGCTAGCTATTCAAGCCTATACTGCTGACCTACGCAAATATTAAGAGCGTGATTTTACAGAGCTAGGGAAACCCGTCCTCCCAATTACACAGCTGTCAGCAGAAATGTACTTCTGAGCATGGACAACAGGGGCATATTAGAGAAGCGGAAGAAACACTAACAAGTGGCACTTGTGTAACCACAGTACTGTTATTTTTCTTTCTCTTCTGTAATCAGTCATGCCAATATGAGCAGGCCACTGCTCAGGAGGAAATAAGATCCCACCCTTCCACTCCCTCCCAGAATACTTTTCACATCCTGCAGGCTTTTAATTTCCATAACTTCCCTACTGCCGAGAACAGTTGGAGGAAAGCTTTTGTATGACAACCTTTTATGATCTAAATCAATTCCTGAAGCGCACACCCACCAAGTATTTCCTTTTTCTATTAATACCTAAACCTTTAAATGACTTGTGATTAAATTGAATCTGATGTCCCACAAATGCCTGAAATCCCCCCGCACCTAGGAAAAAAACCCTCAACTGCAGATGTCGTGGTTTTGGCGTCTTTTTTTCTTTCAGATCTAGAAGTAAAAATGGAAGTAGCAACTCTTTGAAAGTTGTTTCCACTGAGGGATGTTTCAGGTCTATGTAAGCTTCAATGCTTTGTGCATTTTGAAGACCATAAATCAATCCATTCTTCTAATGGGTCTACGCATCATTAAAAGTACAAATTTCCAAAAGCCATGCTCATTCCTAGTCTAGATGGTAAAGAAAATGCATACAATATTCCAAGTGAATTTAAGAAACTTGCAAGAATGACACCTAGGCAGAACATTACAAGCCATTTAAAAAAGTCTTCAACTCCCCAATTTGTTGACAGAGACGAGATTTGAGACTCTAGACTTAGAAGTGCGTGCCCTGGTGACGCCGCAGCTGGAGTGCTGTGTCCAGTGCTGGGCCCCCCAGTGCCAGAAGGACAGGGAGCTGCTGGAGCAAGGCCAGCGCAGAGCCACAAGGATGCTCAGGGGATGGAGCATCTCCCTGGTGAGGAAAGGCTGAGAGACCTGGGCTTGTTCAGCCTGGAGAAGAGAAGGCTGAGGGGGATCTCCTCAGTGCTTATCAGTGTCTGAAGGGCGGGTGTCAGGAGGGTGGGACTGGGCTCTTCTCAGCGGTGCCCGACGACAGGACAAGGGGCAACGGGCACAAGCTGGAACACGGGAAGTTCCACTGAAACCTGAGGCAAAACTCCTTTGCTGTGCGGGTGCCAGAGCAGCGGCCCAGGCTGCCCAGAGAGGCTGTGGAGTCTCCTTCCCTGGAGCCATTCCCACCCCGATGGGACTGGGCTCTTCTCAGCGGTGCCCGACGACAGGACAAGGGGCACCGGGCACAAGCTGGAACACGGGAATTCCACTGAAATCTGAGGCAAAACCCCTTTGCTGTGCGGGTGCCAGAGCAGCGGCCCAGGCTGCCCAGAGAGGCTGTGGAGTCTCCTTCCCTGGAGCCATTCCCACCCCGCCTGGACGCGGTCCTGTGCCCCTGCTCTGGGTGTGCTGCTCACGCAGGGGGCTGGATGAGGGGAGCTCCGGAGGTCCCTTCCAACCCCTACCGTTCCGTGATTCTGTGAAAAGCATCTGGTACATTCTACTAAATCCACTTAGGCATCTGGGAGGAGGGGGAACTCTCAGCCACAAATAGTTTGGTTGGGTTTTTGTTTATTTAAAATCCTACCTAAAACACCTGCAAAGTGAATTACTGTGAAACAGACATATTGCTTCCAGAGACCACTGGGGCAGTGGGGATGGAGCTGGGGCAGGGGAAGCCAAAAATATTCAGCACCTTCCCCAAAAGAGTTATAGAGCACTTTATAGAAGCATGACTTGAATATATTTGGTATAATTAAATACCCTATTATGGGAGGTATTTTAACTTAGGCTAGATAAAGCAGACCACAAGCTTCCTGTACCACTGCAAACACGCCACTTAACACACAGAATTACTATTTGGGGAGAGGGGGGTAGAAATACTAAAGAAAATTCACACTTCATTCTCAGACACTCAAGAAAAGCAGCATTAATTTTTTTTTTCAATGTTTGGTTTGAGCTAGAGCACAATGGTCTGAGGATCCAAAATACCAGAGTGCCATAAACAGACTTCAGAGCAATCTAGCTCAAGACAACAAACAAGACCGTGTAAATAATCAGCCAACAAGACTGGTTATAGTCGACAAACAACCAGACCAATAATAGACAGGTGAAAGGAACCACTGAAAAGAAATCTACAACAGGTTCAGTCAATGATAAATAAATAGCCAGAGGGTAACCAGGCTTGGAATCCAAAGTTTCAAAGCCTCACATCTCCCATCCTGTACCAGAGACATTTAGGCATAAGGTAATCAAAGTAGAGAGATTTCTTTCTTTCCCTTGCTCTAGTTATAGTGCCAGCTTGGATGGAAAGTTAAAAAAAATAATCCCCAAAACACACTTGTCTGCATCAAGTTAAGACCGCCTCTTCAGCCGAGACTCCCTGTCACTTCACTGTTACTAAACACTTAAATAAGAATTTCTTTGGAAACAGCCAGTCTACTAAAGAACAAGTTATTCTGGCTAAGAGAAACTCTCACCAGCAACAATATCAACTAAATACAGCATTAAACAAAACCACATGCACAGACAAAGCCTGGAGGCAGATTCACAGTACTGAGTTACTTCTGATTTAGAAGACGATGCATTTTGTATTAATTTCGCAGCCTCTTAAGAACATTGCAAAATTGTAACACCCGACATCATGCTACACTGAAGAACTGTAAGTTACACAACAGTGTATATTTAAAAATAATTGTCATTGTAAAGTAATTTAAAATATGCAAAAAAGGGAAATGGGCATTTCCACACATTCTCATCTTTGCAGCTCAGTTTAGCTTTGTAGAGCTCTTTTTTTTGCTGTAGAGCTATTCCTGGGCAGGTAACCGACACCACCAGTTTGCACCTCAAATGCTTCCACTTTGTTCAGGCAAACCGCTTTCAAAGAGGTCCTACTGGTTTAACTTCACCACACACAAAATATTTGATTTGAATCACTCTTCCAGTGCTTAATTTATTTTCTTTAGCCATTTGATTTACTTTTTCACACCAACCTTAGCTTGATTGAACCTGTGGAAGTCAAGCAGCACAATACATCTGCAGCAAACAAGCAGTGATGACATGCAGACTATAATATAAAATTTTTCTACATTGATTGGTGAAAGTTGCCTCTCAGAGAACTAAGCCAGGTCCAACAGTACATCATCACAGTCCAAAGTGGGAGCTCCAGCTCTTGGTGTAGCAGACAGCAGAATCCAGACAGAATAGGGAGATCCTGTCTGCCACAGACAGACTGTATTTTGCATTTAGGCAAAAGAGCAGCTCCCAGCCTCTGCAGTGTTTAGTACTCGCTAAAAGCTGGGAGCCTCTGTCTCACAATGCCACAGCCAGGTGCCATCCAAAGACATTTAAGCCACATTTGGCATTTGTGCAATCAGTATGTCAATCCCTCTTATAAATCATGATGCAACGTGTTTGTGAAGACGGGACCATGAGTCAAAGCCTCTTCTACCAACTCATATGTAGATGTCTGCAATATCTATGTAATATCAGGATGTTAAACAGTTTTTAGGATTTGACTATGTTTCATTGAAGCTACCTTTTCTGTTATTTCCCACACCAGCTCTTCATTCTTTGTAAAGGGGTAAGAAACAAAGTGCTCTGACTACAACATTACTCCCCCTCAAAAGGTGAGGGGTACAAGTCTCAGGTCCACCTATTTCATTCACCTTATACTGGCTTGCACACAAAAGCCAACAGAGGGAGGGTTTTCTCCACTGGAGTATGCTTTCCTCTTCCATTTGAATCGGCAAGAGCAAACAAAACGAAAAACCTAGGGCTAATATGGAGTGCTAGGGTAAAGCAACCTGATTTTTCTTACCTGAAATACAAATGAAACCAAGAAAGGAAGGAAGGTGATGCAGTAACGGCACAAGACAGAGTCTTAAGATCTGCCTTCTATTTCTGACCCTACTGTAGGCTTTCTGTGCAGTCTTGCAAGATCACTTTACCTCTGTGTCCCTGCTGATCTGAAAATAGGATGCTACTACTGCAGCACATGAAGACTAATTTAGAACTGGGTTATTACCAAGGTGAATGTTCCCTGTATTCAAATGCTAAAGTGTCTATCACAGAACAGCTTAAGCAGCTATAGCTGGAACAAAAAAAAAAAAAAAGAAAAAAGGGGGAATGAGGACAGAGCTCTAGATGCTAACCTGAGATTTGGAAGAACAGGGTTTTACGCTGAACTCTGCGTCTGGATTTCTTCTATGACCACAGACAAGTCACTTTAATGCTGTACCATTTTTAAGAAGTAGATAATACACTGCCCTAGTGGATAGCTTTGCTATGTAGAGGATCAGTCTGAAGGAAGCATACACTGCTCTGGTATCAGAATAACAGAAGGTGACAGTGCTTGGTTCTGCACGGCTCCTTAAACCTGGTCCCATTTAATGCAACACTCTACCACATGCTGCCTGCTGATCACAAGGAAACTCTCTCTCTTCCAATCCCCCATTTATAAGATTCAAAACGCAACTTCAAACTAAAGGGTATTTTCTCTTTATAGCTGGTCTAATCAAGCACAACTTTCCTCATATTTTGAGGTATTTTACAAGATTGACTAATTTAAAGATAGTTACAAAACTGTTCAAATAAAGCATTAAAGAAAAGTTATTCAGGTAGAATTTAGAGCTCAAAAGTTTTCCCATCTGCAACTGAATTCAGATTTGTGAAACAAACCACACACTTGTTTCAGCACTTTGAGTTACATGATTTTTGTTTTAAGGTCACGTCTCTCAAACCACATCTCTTTAGCCTCTCTTGCCAAATGAGATGAACGCTTCCAGCTGTTCCACTGAAGGCACTTCTGCAATTTCACATGGCTCCATGCATTACTACATTGGGAAAAAATAAAACAAATACACAGCGGTAAGCAGTACTAGAGTTCACCTTAGATGGTATTTTATCTTATCCTATATCCTCAACTATGCATGAATCCCTCCCATCTGCAGAGGAACATGGAATACACAAAAGCAGCAATGAGACCACCAGAGAGAAACCAGAGAAAGGAAATCAGAAGAGGTGGGAATAAGAAAAGTGGAAGCAAGCTACCTTAGTCCCACTTTTTTAAAAGAGCAACTAAAAAATCGCTATGTTTACAGTCCCTCAATGGTTTCTGTGTCAGATGTGATCAGTTTACAAATAGAGATGTTGCTAGCTGCAAGCCCTCTGCGCTTCCTAACAAATTCAGATTAAGATTGAAAGTAGCAGTTGCAAGCATCCAGAAATGTTTAAAAGAAAAAGAAATCAGGTCATTTATTCAAAGTACTTTTATAGACATAAATGCCTAATTCAGGCATAAACACTTGTTTTTCACATGGATGAAGAACTGGTCCAAATAACTTCTGACAGTTTGTGCTTCAATTTTTGTCTTTTCACTTCAGAAAAATTATAAAATTAAATTTTCCCCCCATTATTTAAGTTTTGATATCACCTATCACATCATATTTGTGATAAGCCGCAGAAATCCACATGATCCTAGGATGTCTCCTGGATATTTAAGTTTATTGTTCTCTGCAAGCATTCACACCACAAGTCCTTATATAAGCCACTCAAAATCCAACTTGCAGCTCTTGACCCTGTAAGTCCTTTTCATAAGGCTGTCTCAATACCTCTCATCAGATGGCTGTAAAATACTCTTATCAGATGAAGCTTACTCAAGTTTACATCCAACCATTCTTGTGTCAGGTTTGTCCATTAATTTGTATGTCTCACTGGCTGGCATTTACTCATATCCTGTCACACATAGCACTCAGTTCCCCTGGGAGACTAACAGGCTGTGAAGAAGAGACACCTGTAGGTAAGAAGGTGGATAAGGAACTGCCTATCACTGCCACAGATAAACAATTAAACTGGAAGTAGCTTGTACTCAATTTTTTCTAGTAGCATCTCGACACTGTTTTCCTCAAATATTTTCCGCTAATTATCATGGCACAAGAACTAGAAGTGTACCAATATTAATTAATAAATGCTGTATGATGGAAAAAAAATCATTACCAATACTG
>VZTV01060088.1:331-13887 GCA_013400875.1 Anhinga rufa
AAGACGCGTTAGCGCCGAGCAGAGGAGCAGAAGCCTAGAGCATTTGGCATTTGTCAGAGACCTTATTTCTGGAGATACTTAATAGAATGGATGCTCTGACATGGCTGGGAGCTGAGAAACCCTCCAGGATCTCCTAGAGAGACCTAGATGTAGAAACTCCTACAAAACACAGATGTAGAAAGTAATGGAAAAGTCTGTTTTGGCACTCTGTTTTGGCATAGCAACTTGAGCGCCTTGAGCCAGTGTTGGTTTTGTTCCCACTGCTGGTCATTAGCCTAAACTCTATGGCAATTAGAAAGCAGTATTTATGTCACAGTTTGAAAACTTCTGCACTCATCCTCAAAGCAGAGGAAGAGGTGGGAGAGCTGCATGTTGAGTCTGAGAGCAATTTCAGAAGACAATCTCTTGAGCAGCAACACAAGCAGGACAAGCCCCTCAAGAAAACACCACTTGTCAGGACATGGAAAGAAAATATGAAGTGTATTGTAGTTCAGGTGAATTTTTCTAACACCACAGCTTTAAAGCTCATTTTCAAATCTCTCAGAGCCTTCAAGGACAGGAGAGGACGGTTCCCAAGAGAGGAGATATAGCCTGTTCAATTTTACAAACAACAGTTACTTTCCAAGAGGATGCAAGGGATGATCACAATTTATGAAAACACAACATGAAGACCATGCATAATTTTCCATTTGGCTACTGTTCACAATACAACAGGATAGTTCAGCCTAGAAATGTGTGCGCAAATATAGAAAAATAATTTTAATTAATTTAGCAGCTTTATGGCATTTATATGTATGATTTTCAAGAATCCACTTTAATACCATCTGATTCTATAATTTTTTCTTTGTATTTTTTTTAATTCTTATATTTATATGCCATTAACTACTTCCATCTGCTATAGGGCTGAACTACTCGCACCTTCCAAAGAGGTGGGTGTTTTCTGATTACCTTGATTTTTTTCTTGTGCGTATGGATTAATTGGTCTTTATACCTGTTGTCTGCCAACACTTCTTGAAAATTCAGTCTAGCTGCCAGAAGTGAGCTATTTTTAAACCCTAGTTGTTCATCACACAAAATGGTTACAAGCAGCTCCTATACTACCTCAAACGCTCTCCAATTTTCAAGTAGGCCTGGGCAACAAGATGCCTACAGTGTCATTAGCATGGTATCACTAACCTATTCTTTTTAGTTACAAGATAGCATAGACAGCATTTTGGAGTACAACTGCTTACCAGGAAAGCAACTGGAAAGCATTTAATATAAATCAAGTGAGGAGGAAGTGAGCAGCCTGCTGAAACTTAAAACTTGTTTTCATATATGAAAACTTTTTGCTTGCACAAATCAGTGGGTTTTTTAATTTCAAAATAATTAGTAATTTAAATGCAAATTGAAGAAACTGTGTACATATTTACTTTCTCTTCTTGTAATATATATATATTAATTGAAGGCAGATTTATATGCCTGTCAAGAGAGAGGCAAAATGATCTATCCTCAAATATACATTCACCTGCTGCCTGTCATAACTTGTCAGCTTTGAGATTATACTAGTGGGAAATTCTATTAAGCCTTCTTTGCCTTTACTTTCTTGCCAGTTTTGCTTCCAGGACCTGATACAACATATAAGGATGCCCATGAAAATCCTACTTCATATTCAGTGGAGACTTTTTTAATGGGGATGGTTCACATTGGCAGGTAAACTGCTAGAAGAGCTGAGACACACTAAGTTTTACACAGCTGAAAATACATGGGGTCAGTCCTTCCTTTATTTGTAGTACACAGAATCATGGATTTATTTTGGCTACCAAAAGACAGATTTCTCTGCCTCCATCAGCTGGGTATTACTCACAACTCAGACTACAGAACAATAAAATCAATATCAATATCACAGTCAACATCCTGCGTTGGTTCTGCAAGCTTCATGACTTGATCATTTCAACTCACTGAATTCAACATATCTCTGGAGTTTCCCTACTGGCTTCCTGAAAAGATTATCATTGCTCATGTTTAATTTCTGGGCATAAAATAGTCACACAGGAAAAAATGACAATAATAAAGTCAAGAATAAGGCTTTGCTGAAAAACATGCAGTGAGGAGCTCCTGGATAGATTAAAACTGAATTCCCTAGCTTGAAAGTCAAGGCTTCACTCAATTCTTCTAAGTCATCATACACACAACTATAGGACTTCGTGTAATTTGTTAGGAAGTTAACTACATTGCTGGAATAATTTTAAATTGAATTACACTGAGGCCAAACTCTCTCCTCACAACGAAGAAAATGCAGGGTTACTTAATTCGCTTGGACACTAAATATGTCTAAACACAAAAGTTTCAATTTTGAAGAAAAGCACCTGTATTGGAATGAGGCAGATTAGGTCGAGTAGCACAAATATGCACTATAACTACATACACCAGCAAACACAGGTGAGGCAACCAAGTGAATCTGGTGACAGAATACTACATTCTTTGCTCATGTGAGACATTGAATGAGTTAGTCTTGATTATCCAATACAGAAAAAAAAATAGAGCAGGAAAATGTGTTTGGCTTTTTTCAAAGTTACCTCAACAGATCCAACCACTCTTCCTCAGCCCACTCCAAATTNCCCACTCCAAATTACTGTTGTGAAAAATACATAGAAATCCAACCTCTTCTTCAGAACATCATCCTAGTGCACTGTCCAGACAAACAAGCAAACTGTACTGAAATCATACCCATTTTCCCAAAATATTTTTTTTCTAAACAAAGAACTATAATCCACAAAAAATGCAATCTATAAAGCAATAAATCTTCTTGCCATGGGCTGTCAGAACTGGTAACAGGCACAAAAAGCACAGACTTCCACAGAGATGAATAGGGAGCAAAACACAGCTGTGACTGTGTGTGAGGGTACCTACTCACCATACTCACTGCATGTCAAGTCACACTGACGTTGGGAGCATCATTAACACAGGCTAAGGCTTAGAGCATCACATGAAAACTTGAAAAGTCTGGCTTGCTTAACAGCAACAGGAAAGGCTGACTAGGATGTACAACAGTCTGTCATTNACAGTCTGTCATTGAAAAGCACGTTACCAGAGTGACAACAGAAGGAGCAAGCATTAAGATGCCCTTGCTGAGGGTAGGTAGCTTTCCAGCCTTACCCAGGTAGGGCTGCTCTAAAACATCTTCCCATGACCACTGTGGCCACCAAAAGGGGAGGCTGCAGAGGGCAGCACTGCCATGCACTTGGCTTGCATTACCCAGCACAGCACATCACAGGCAATCAAAATGAAACATCAACTTTATTAACCTCATGGTTGCATATATCATAAAATTTCCTTGCTTTTAAGGTCTCTGTGAAAACCAGTGGACTCTTAATGGTATCAGACTTTGTACATGCTGACACCTTGACAATGAAAGCTAGGACAACACCCTTTTCAGTCCTGCCCACGTGCCCCCATCGTGAGACTTTCAGGAGCAAAAATTTTTTGTGAGGCTCCATGAAGGCTTTGGTCAATAGGGTGGTTTTGCAGGGTGGTTTGCAAAGGGTAACTGGGATGTGGAGTGGCAAGGACAGGACTGGCACTGCCAACTCTGAGACCACAGCAAGGGCAGAAACACAGCTAGCTCTAAGGCAGGAAGACGTAGGAGAAAGGAAGCAAAGGCTCATCAAGGATGAAAAGGGGATTGCAATTCTTTCCCTCAGCAGGGCAAAGAGAGAGCTGGAAAAAGCCATCGAGTACAGGAACAGCCAAAGGCCTGGCTACAATACCACTGCTTGCTGCCACAGGATACAAAATCTGAAGTAAATTGGAAGCAGCAGAAAACAAGTGGCGCTCTCAGCTAATTACCTGGCACCGTATCAGGGCACAGTTCAGCCTGTTTACAAGGTCTTCACATTTGAGAGGTCTTTATATACTACTTTATCACCGACCTCAGCAGAAGGAATAAATGGATTTGGAGAAGCTGATCTGTGAGTATTTAGATTAATTTTGAGCATTTACAAACTATTCAGCAGTAAACTATTTCTGTTTACTAGCAGAAATTAGGAGAGGGGTTCTTTGTCATGCTGCAGAACAAAATATTGCTGTGGAGCACAGACAGAGGTCAGGCATCACTGCCTCAGACACACAAAAATCCAGCTTAGTTTTAAACCTCATTTTGTTTAAGAGCTGGCCAAGATTAACCACTTAAGTATATAAATTAGCAAAGCGACCACTAAAAGAACTGCCACACACTCCACATAACATTGATCTCACCATTAATTCACAAAAAGCAATTTTCACATTACTGTTAGAAAGAACATGAATTCTACTGAGCAGTAGGGCTGTACAAAACCTAGATATTTTTCTTTGCAGCAAGTTACATCACTGAAGGAGGAAAAGGCAAGATGAAGAGCTAAGCACAGTATTTGATCTCTACATGCTCTTTTCAGAAACAGAAGCAGGTTAAGTACAACAGACCTCCAAAGATGTATTCCAGCTACATCAAGGCTGAAATTGTCCAAATGGTAGAGATTTTAGTAGGAATTACCTCCTTTAGAAAACAACAACATTGACATTAAAATGAACAATAATCAAAAATCATCAAGGAATAGGGATGGTGACAGTTCTACATTCAAATTCACACAACTCGGTAGCATTACACTTGTCTCAATTTCACTTATAGACTAAGCAGCACAAAACACCTTAGGAAAAACATTATGGCATTACTGCCTCTATTTCAGACGCAGGGACTCAACCAAGGGCTAACACTATTTAAGAGGATGTCACATGTGCCATCCAGCACTAGTAATTACTAATGTGCATCTCTGCATGACAGATTATATCTTTTCACATAGCAATTTAATCTGTTGACTTATGGTGTCATCAGTCAGACATTTAATTACTATGGAATAAAAGCCTTATTAAATCTCTTCCCCAGCCTTCGCTGGCACAAGGCAACGTATGAATGTGACTGAATCTTCAGGGCAGTTCCAGGGGAGTATTCTCTATTTATTTTAAATAACCTGTTGATATATAGTTGATGCTTGTTAAAACAGAAAAGGAATTAAAAGAGAGCTGATGCATTAAAAAACCAGCTGCAGATCCAACAGTACTTAATGGTACTCTAAGAATGTAAACCTCAGTTATCCCAGCTCCGGTGTCCACACTCTCTGCCAAACATATCTGAACTGTGGTTTTATCACTGAGGAACACAGGAGTCCCAAGAGATCAAAAGCATTTTCAAGCAGAAAATTACTTTCACATTTTCCTTTTCCCCATCATCTCTATGTGTGGACAAAATTGTACTCAAATCACAATAAATCAACATATATGCATACACCTCTTACAGCACCTTCTTTAGGAGAGCCCACTTCTCTGCAAATCTCTGTGACTTTAAAAAGACTGACATGTAAAAAGTCTTTGGGGATTCTGTAAATGGATTTTAGTGCACTGAAGTCTAACTCACCTTTGACAATGCAAATGACAGTCCCAAATACGTGTTTGGAGTCAACAGCATTTTAAATAAAGGCTGGTTAGGTATCACAAGAATTTACAACAATTAATAATATAGAACCACAATAAATGGATTTGCAATCATCTGTGGAAAAATCCTGCTCTTCAGTCCATATGGATTGCCTCTAGAGATACACAAAAAGAACAAACCTCTAGAGGGAAGACATGCTTGTCCATGAGCTCAGCTCCTGCCGTAATGACAACTTTCTAAAGTAGCATCCTGGGCTTTCCTGTGTGCCTGTGCTTGCTGATCTCTTGCCCTTCCCAGGAAAAACTACTGAGTGCTATAATTGTGTGTGGTGCACTGTTTTACATATTTACCATACATAATTCTGCTTTAATTAAAAAGAAGACACACCTCGATGCCTTATTTTTTATCACGAGGCAGCACAGATGTACAAAAATAAAAAAAGATATAAATGTTTGCATTTCAATAATCATAGAAAATACCATACTTGGCAAGTAATCTGTTTCTTTTATTGCATGATAGTTGAACATCCAGGTTCTTTATTACTTTCAAGCTACACTCATACTGTAATAATATTTCGTAAACATAAAATGAGGTAATTATGCATATAATTCCAGGAAAGCAAAATTACAGTTATCTGGAATGTGCCAAAACATATCCCTAACTATTTCCATTCCCCTTCATTTCTGTACCAAATGCAGCAGTGGAAGAGGGAAAGACAGCAAGGAGAGCCTCACTTTATTTAACACTTGCAGCTAATCACCACCTGCAGTGTATCTGGCAATACATGTCAAACAGAAAAATAGACGTCCAATAAACAGAACGGGAAATATTTTGGAACAGCTAAAAATGGCAATGGTTTCAAATATCCATCACTGCCAAAGCTATGACCCTTCTATCGGCATCATCCAAGACTGAACAGATGGAAGCTAAACGTGCTTTTATCCATCACAGGCCCATAACAAACTCCAGGCTGCTCTCCCCCCTGCCTGATTCTCTTTCACCATTTTGGAAACGTTCCTCTGCAATATTGCAAATAGAAAGACAGCACGCACATGCACACATGCCTTGCACGAACATGTTTTATACTATGACTATTCTTTTGCCTTTACCATAGCTTAATTTGACTTTCCATTGATAAGAAAATAAGGGTATGGCTCAAATTATTTCATGTTTCCCTTGATATGAACACTTCCCTTTATATACCTTTTTGGTAGCCCACTGTTTAATTCCATTATTCATTCTCCTTAGCTACAAACATTATTGTCCGTAAGACCTTGATTTTACTGGTTGGCTTGCCTGCTGCTAGAAGTACACTCTCCCACCTCTCCTGTGCCATTTTGTTCCCATAGCTGAGATGTTAGTGTTTTGTTCTCTAAGCAAAGATGTACCTGGTGGTTTAAGCAGTTTATCTGCAGTTTTTACTTAAGCCCCTGCTCTCTTCTCTGTCCCTAGAAAATGAGATCCACACTTAGAGATGACAGTAAGCCTCAAAACAAACTGAAAGGCATGAAGCTGCAGGCACCCTGTCCTTCTGAAGAAAACCAGCCCCTGGTATAGCTAATCTTATTTGGGAATGTTTATCCCAGTTCAGCAAGGTCTCTACTGAGCCAGCTCATTCTCTCATCAGCCTGTGTAAACCTCCTGTTATTACCCCTCTAACATTACTAAGAGCTTTAATGGTGTTATTGTCCTTGACAGGCACATTATTCCACCACAGTTTGGAGCCCCCTGCTTGCCCCATGGGCGAGCAGGACCCAGTCACTCCTGGTGAAGTGCATCCTTTTGCAGCAGGAGCAGAGAGGCGTGCGGTCTCTGAGGCATCCCCATCCCTCTCCCTCAGCACTCGTACCACTGCAGCATACAAGGTACAGACATGGTTGCTATTTTACCACCACGTCCCTCCCGCTCCTATCTCTTGACGAAGACAGCAGCCCAGCAGGCATGCTGCCAGCTCCTTCCGCCAAGGTCGAGGACAATAATGCGCTCTGTGCTCTCATGGCTGAGCGATGCCAAATGGTAGCAGATGGCGTCTTCCCCCCAGACCCTGTAGCTGTGGCGCTGCAGTTGGCAAGCCACAAAGATCACCCTTCCCTGGGTGTTTTCCTTCTCCCTCCTCCACATTGGCATGCAGCAGAGTGGCTGACAAGGCTGTCACATTTTCCGTAATCACCCTGAAAGAAGCCCTTTGCAGAGCGGATCCTCCTGCCGGCCTTGGCTGCACACAGTCAGTGTGTGGACAAAAGGGCAGGCTGCCCCCAGACATGCGTCGCCTGCAACGCACACCACAGAGCGGGAATGTTGGCTGCTGGGTACAGCTTGTTTCAACCCAGCTTAGCAGTCTTTCTCCTCCCACAGAAAAGACTGTTTGGTCTGCAGCAGAAGTCAACTTAATACCATCAAGCACTGCTCCTTGACATTATTCCTTCATTAATCATCACCTAAATTGTAGGCCATCTTCATTAAGACCTGACAGTCAACCTTGCACTTGTAGTTTGAAGCTCTCTCTTCACAACATACATCAATCACATGTATCACATGTATGTTCCTCCTTGTTAACTATTCCAGAAAATAAAAGCTAACCTCTCACTGAAGTTATGAATATAGCAGGGATCTGAAATGCAGCACAGGAGAAGATTTCACAACCATTTATGCCCATTAGCTTTATAAAAGACATACAATTTAATTAATGGAGATTTCCATCTCCAGAGGTAGCAGTACAAGCTACGACTCCATAAGGAGAGATGAGACAATGTTGCCCTGGGCAAAGACATTCACATGCCACAGGAAGGTTTTCCTTTTCTGTCAAAGGGTAGGAGTCAAGCTAACCTGGCTTTTACCATGCTGAATAACCAATGAGCACCATGTACTAGTACGTGATATAACTGTGAAACTGGCAGATGCAAGGTAGAAATTCTGCTTTTCAGCCTTAAATTTGGCAACTGTGCTGAAGAAACAATGACAAGTGAGGTCCTTGCACTCACCATGGGCTTAAAATTTTCATCCCACTCCTCTAATTTAAGGCTGAAAAATAAGATGACTTTATTTTAAAATAAGGATCAAAGTTCTCCTAGCACCAGTAATGGAAAAGGGGGAAGATGAAAGAGTCTGCAGAAGGACTGGATGAAGAGCAAAGGACTTGCGAGCCTCTTACCACCACAGCCACAGGGCTGAGGATCAGGTCAGGCAGCAACACCCAAGCACATGAGAAAACACAAAGCATGTCTACCTTAAGATCTATAAACTTTAGGAAAATAATCCAATTTCTATTCAGATGATGTAGCCACTAGGAAGTACCATATTTTGAGGATGCTTGGCTAAACCATCCTTTAATCCAAATGGAGTCTGCATTTCCCGCTACTTTCAGAGATGAGAGGGCTTCACAAGCTCACTGCCTGCATACTTACACCTCCCACATCAGGGGCACAAGCTCTTTGATGCACCAATGAGGTTAGATCTACCTTCAGACTCGACCACAGGCTTTCCAAACAGGTTCAGTCAAGTCACCTACTCTCTGTCTTTCCTGCCATTTTAGGTGGGATACCACCAGCTATTTGAAAGAGGAGGTATATGCATTTTAATTGATTTACTTTTCGCATCTGTAGAGGTTCTCGCCAAAAATGGCAACAAGCATGGGAATTTCATTATTATCATTATTGCAGAAGACCAGCAGACATCTGTACTACAGAACACCCCACCAGATAATGGTATCTTGAATGTCTATACTTTGGAGTACCCCTCCATAACATTTCTGTCTCAACTTCTTCCTACAATCCTATTTTCATTACTTAGCGTACTCAAGTACAGATCATCTTGTAACAACTGAAATAGAGAAAGCGCACACAGGCTATTGTAATAAAAGCATTATCATCTTATCATAAAACTTTGCATGTTGACTAAAGCTGATGGATCCTCAATTCTGTGAGCAGAGGTAGACAGCAAAGTAATCATTATCACAATTCATCAAAATAATGTCAGCAATATTTAGGAAAATCTTTTCTCAAAAAGCTTGAGTTACCACTGCCTCTGATTTTTCCCAGTACTGTCTTCCCAATTCACAGAATTTGTTTGGGAATCTAAGTTTCAAGCTGTGCTTCATGATATGGCAAGAATACTGCTGGCATTAAACGAGCTAAAAATTGAAGCCCTGATCCAACACAGAAGTACATCTGTTACTTCACTGGACCTTTTTGATGTTGCCACTAGAGGGACATACATGAAGCTAAAAAAAAAGAAGCTAGTAGCTGTCAAAGATGCCGTTCAGACTGCTATTGGAGTTAGGAAGATAAAAGGCATTTTCTTTCTTTTGAGATAAAATTTGTATTTACACACCAGAGAATACCAAAAGTATCAACACACATGATTTTGTATTGGCAAACAAAATGGTGTGTCCATGGCATATAGCTAATGGACATAACACAGACATTGCTGAAGACCTACTGTAGCTTCACAACTCATTCAAACCATACAGCTGGGGTGTGATTTATCTTCGGCCCTACAGAGTCTGCCCTGTCAAAGTTCAGGAAATCCCTCACACATTAATAGAGCAATGGAAAAATCCAATATTGCTTCCCATCCCCCATTTAGTCTCCAAATCATTATCAAAACTTGTCAGAGCAACAAGCTGTCATTCCAGTTACCTTTCTAACTTCCCACAGACCACCTGGCTTCGTGGGAATATTCATAATATATATTCATATATATACACACATGTATATACTTAAATATATATTAATAATATTCATATGAATAGATAAGCCATTTGCCAACACTGATATTGATCATCAAGCTCCGGTGTCAGCTGCAGTGCTGAGGCAGAGGAAAAAAAAAATCTCATCATTGCTGTGATTACAATTGGTGGAATTTAAAATAAGGTGGGAATAAACTATGACCCCAAACATAATTTTCATGACATGAACTACATCCTCACTAAAAGCAAATCTGGGGTACATGTACACTGATGGTGGAAGACAGCCACCACAACCGTGACCTCTTAAGTTTGCTTTTATGTCACCTAAGTTTTTAAATATGCCACTGTCATTATGTTCCAAACTCTTCCATGTAGCACATGACCTCCAGAGTGACACCAGTGGGTCACACAGAGAAGCTCATCCAAATGAGTGATATTGCTAACTTAACCTATGGGGCAAGCGCATATCAGATCACATGCACCATGTGTTAAGCAGGAGCAGTAAAAGCAGTCTGCTTCTAAATTAAAAGACACAAGTGAAAAAATAACTTTTAAACTTCAGCCTTAAATGGCAAAGGCAGGCAAAGAAACTGCACTCACTCAAAATTTTTAGAGTCTGTGCAGTCTTCTGCCACATGAAATTAACACCACTGAGAACAGATGATTGAAAAGTAAGTGGAATTACTTTACAGGAAAGAAAATGAAAGCTACAAGTGTTCAGAAGTTTTCAGAATTGCTTCATCCATCACCTATATTCAAAACAGAGTGTAACTAGGAAATAGCATTCAGAAAACAGGCAATATTACTACTACTTCTAATATAAATATGCACACTTTTAACCTATGATCTGTACTCGTTTGCAAAGATAGAAGGGATTCAACATAGCAGGGTTTATATATGAAAATTTTATACATGAAAATTTGTAATGGTTCATGTTTCACTAACTTCAAAGTTACACATGCAAGCCATGTGAGTGAGGATAATTTGTCTATTCTGCGCATGCTGCAAACCTCAGAGAAGATGTTTAAAAAGGTCTCTTTTTTAATTTTTCTTTTAAATATTTTTTTGCATCTAGATGGCCTAAACTGCTCTAATTGAAATCAGATTAATCTTAGGCTGAAAATATACCCATGAATATTTCTATATTTAAAGAAATTATGTTTAAATCCACTATTGCAGGCTCTTCTATGCTAGATAGAAGTGCTGGAGTTCTACCAGAAAAGGGACCGCATCTTCTGAATGGCAAAAGGTGCCCCATCTCCCCTTGCAGGATAAATGTGACATTTTCTGGTAGTTCTTTAGTAGCCCAAGACTGAGCCACAACAATCTTGATCTTTAAACAGATGTGATATCAAGAAAGGATCTTGCATAGGAAGAAGAAGAGGCAAAACTACTCATATCACTCCACAATTATGTGTCACAACCCTGGTCTTGCCTCTCTCCCCAAAGTCCCCAGTATAAAGGTTATAAAAACTTCTTCCTGCTATCACTAGTTCAGAGTTACATTTCCTTAACATGATTAATTTGCAAGGCTTGTACCTCTCACAAGCGTGCAGGTATCATCTCAATTAAACATGCATGGACACGAGGGCACAGAGAGGTAATACTTGGTCCAGTGTCACGGAAGGAGCCACTGCTGGAACTGGAACAAAAAGCAGGTATCTTGAACTTGGTGCCTTCTGCTGGCATTGTTCAGTAGCCATGACAACAAAGGCATGAGAAACATGGCTAAGAGGGATATCACATGCATTGACCTGTAGGGAACTGAGCTTGAAATTAGCAGGTTTTATGGTGCCAGCACAACAGCTTGGTGGCGTGACCCACCATCTCATTTCACAAGGATGGAGGACTGGGGATGGCTTGGGTTTTGCTTTTCTAAAAACTGTGAAGAGACAAACCTGTTATGGGCACATCAAATATTTACACATCACAAAAGCTGCTGCTCGAGATGGAGAAGATTTCATTCTCACTAAGCCCTCATCATTAACCTTGTGAGAAACAGGCAGCAAAGCTTCAGCCGGCTTCATTTCTCTGGCTCACTGACTCCATGCATTTCCAAGGGTCACTTACAAAAAAGCAGTTTAGAGTTGTTACAGCTTCCTTTGAAAGACGAGAACGAGACAGAGCATGCCAATGTGTTCACATGCAGAGACGCAGCTCCCTACCAAATATATTTTTGAGAAATCACTCTGTTAATAAGGATGGCAATGTGTTCAGGAGATCTTCAATAGGAAACGAGCAGCGCTCAAAGCTGCTTTAGCACAATATGCCATTACATGAAGATATCTACGCGCAGTAAGGCTGGTACCCATTTGATTAAACAGCCTGCCTGCTCCCTCCAGAAGATATCGGAGGTACAATTAGTTCAGTCGGCAGTATCAGCAACGCCCTTGAGGTCCTGTGCTCCTGACAACTAATGAAGAGGCACTGCTGGCTGTCAGCGCATGCAGGGGGAGGCATTCATCTTTGTGGCAGCACCAATTAAATCCACAGGGGTCACACCAGGAGGAGATACAAATTCAGCACAGGGAACAAGTTAAAGCAGCTGACTGGTTTAACGCTTCATTTCAGGGTTTTATATCATGGAGAAAAGTGAATCAATTTTGTGATAGCCACACTGATGGTGAAGGGAATACAGAGCATCTGCATGACAGCAAAGGTAGAGAGAGTACCTCAGTGCTCAGGTGTGTGTGCGCATGTGCACTATTGAAAGGTGTTCTTTGCAGCAGGGGGGGAAACCTCTTAATACACAAACAATTTTCTCCTAAAGTCAAGGAACTGAATTTATTTATTGCATTGTGTTCCTAACACTCTGCTAAGCCGTCAACAAAAGCCGCTTGCTGTGTGTGTGGGTGTATCCTCACTTTGGACATGGCAATTACTCCTTAGAAGACAAAGTATGGAACTCTTGCCCCTTATTTCTGACAAGGCTACATCCTTACAGAAAACAAACAGTTCTACTTCAAAACAACAGGGTTCAAAACCTTCTAAAACACTTCCATCCCTGAGACATCATATTGAATTATACCAGTCACAGTCAAACATGTCAGCTAATCATCTGCCCCATTTGGTGCCTCACTGTAGAGTCCAACCTTTCCCATCCCACAGAAGTCCTGCTTTCATATGACTTCTAGGACTGCAAAGTATTGATATCAGAAGAGAAGAATATTGAAATAGAAGCTACAGTAAGTATCCAGTATCCAACCTGTTAAGGTACATGGGAGCACTACAAAGAAAATTGCTTGTTTAGCCAAAAAAATATTTACCTTGTGTCCCTTAGGGAAAAAATGCAAATGAACTTATTTGTTTTGGCTGGGATAGAGTTAATTTTCTTCATAGTCGCTAGTATGGGGTTACATTTTGGATTTGTGCTGGAATGAGTGTTGATAATACAGGGTTTTTTTAGGTATTGCTGAGCAGGGC
>VZTV01060091.1:14260-28372 GCA_013400875.1 Anhinga rufa
CGTCACGGGCGCCGGGCGGGGCCCCGGGGGCACTGCGTGGCTCCTCGCAGTAGCGACTCTTCATTGCCGGATATTTTTTTTAATTTTTTTTTTAATTATTATTTTTAAAAATTATTTTATTTTATTGTACTTTTTCTTAAATTTAATTGCAATTCATTGCATTTCACTTTTCTAGGCATCACTCAGCATGTAGTGACTTGAGCAACACTCCTGACATAAAAAAGGATAACTCCCCCTCCGAAAACACTCAAGTATCAGATCAATTAAAGAAGAAAGAAGCACAAATAACAAAATGAAAAATTACAAATAAGTTAACATCTGAGGGTTAAAGAGATGGGAGTAAAAAAGCCTCTGTTTTCCTGTTTACTTTTTCTTTGCTGTAACAAAATAGTTCTTAACTAGGTAAATCACGACCCGTTGCATACAACCACTTTATTTTTGCTAGTAGGGCTGGATGTGTGTATGCTGTTTGCAGAGCTCCGGCTGGCAGGATGCCCACACTGCAGTGCGTGATTGGCCAAGTGTGTTTTACTTACTTTAAGTAAAAATAAATGCACTTGGTATTTCTCATCTGACTCAGGAGCAGCCATGTAGGTATTTATTTCAATTATTGGGTGCTTTATTTATGTTATGATATACTGAAACGTACATGGAAATGCTTCCGTTGGTTATTTCAATCAGTGTGCCAATTCTTATGCAATTACTCAATATATTTTTGAAAGTTTTATGTGGTTTGTTTTGTTTTAAAGTAACTGCAATAATATGGTGTGGAAGAAACAGTGTCAGAGGAGATGGGAACTCGATTATGCACAGAGATAAACACATATAACCCAGTGGCACCCAAACGGCAAAAATGGTATCAGGACATATACAGATTTTTTGCAATACACGTATAAGGAAGAAAGAAAGCAAACTGAGACTGTGAGTGCAGTTAATCGATATAAACCAGTATAAGAAACAAAGCTTGGTAGAAGAGCTGCTTTTCTGTGAATCCTAGAATTATTTCTTTGTTAAAGTTGCCCAAGTGAATTCATGGACCAAAGTCTGACGCCTTTTTTTTTTTTTCCCCCAACAATATCTGCTGGTTGCACAAAAGGTATTTCCACTCCCCATGAGTCTTGCTTCTCCAAAACCTGCAGTGAGTTCTCTGTGAGAACATCTGTTTTACTGATGTAAACCAGATATTGCTGTATTGGACAAGAGATGCAAAGCTGATCAACTGCTTGCAATATTCACGCCAATACAATACCCCAGTTCTTCTGCAAACTGACCGTTCTGTGCAGAAGGTGGGCTTGGTTTGGTAACTTGGATTTTGAGTGATGGAGAGCGGAGGAATGATACTTTTCTTATACTGTATAGCACCATATTTTCAAACTGTTTGTTCCGTTCTCCTTTACCTGCAAAGAATTATTAATTTCCCTGTCTCTGCCTCCGCAGCAGTTTTATGGAAAAACATTGGGAGAGACCAGTATCCATCATAAATGGCTTTCTTGGCTGGCTTCAGCTCTGAAGAATCAAATGTACAAAATCAAGGCTGGCTTATTTAAACTCCTCCCCAGGGAGCAGTTCCACAGCTTTACCCAGCTTGCAGTTCCTAGAGCATAAATTAATTCAGGCTGAATTAACTGCACATTTTCTTGAGCTGTATTAACACGGACACCCAGCAATTGCGGGATGTACGACAGCATGATCACACATATAAAGAAACATTTTGGCCATTCTCTCCACAGGGGACATACACTAACCTGTGTATAGCAAAAATGATGTTTGCCCTGGAAAAGGATGCCCAGAGGCCCTATGTAACATCCTGTAGTTTTACACTGAAATGTAAGAATGTGAATATCAACTGGTAACACCCTAAAATCATAAGCAAGAGCCATTAAAATAGGATAGTCAACTAGTGTCTATGGGAAAGTAGAGGAAGGTCTGGATTTGGTAACGTTTTAGGACTCCTCAGGGGCAGCAGCTGTTCAGTATTTTGGGGAATGGTCGGTCCTCCCAGCAGTTGGCCTAAGCTTCCGCTGCTGCTTCAAGCATTTCAAGGGTGAAGCTCCCTGCTGAGCAGATATAAGGGAATGACATCAGGAAGGTCACTTAGCTCACCATGTGCCTTCGCTTCTGTTGTCACGTTTGCTCAGTTCTCTGTTATACTACTGGTGAGATGAGGAAGAATCGGATTTAATTCATTCCTCCTCTGCCCCTCCCCAGCCAACAAGGCAGCTGCGAAAGCATTTCTGCAGTGCATGTGGTTTCAGGTTTACTCCTTTTTAGGTAGTGACTTAAGGTGGGATGACTGGGAGGGAATCCAACACCTGACCTTTCCTTCAGTTCCTCCAAAAGGGAAAGATCGTCTCTTCCATCTCAACAATTTCATAGCTGGATCAGGTGGCTTTCCTATCACCCATTGGACAAACAATCCTTCTCCCCTTTTCAGGATCAGTATCAAGGATCATCATCCATCCTGTGCCAGAAATCCTTTAAATCTTTTTTAACATTACCCTTAGAGGTAGCTGGAACTTCAGCCTCCGCAGACACCTCTCCTCACCTTTTGCAGGGCTTTTCCTTTTGTTGAAGAAACTGATGAGACGTGAAGATTTTTCTTGTGATTAAATGGGATTTCTATGTCCCCCAACACTGAGTCTTCAGCTGTGAAACCTATGAGATCTACAAACACACACACACACACATCTACATCTATATATCCACAGTCAAGCTGTTGTCCTAAGAGAACAGAAGAGTTGGACTGGAATAGCCGGCTGGAAAATCTGCTGTATTAACTGAAAGACAATGGAGAGTAGAGATAACATGATCAAATTTCAAAACTAAAGCAAGTAAAGGGCTGAGCCTAGCAAAGACTTTGGCAGGTGTTTAGCTGTAATTTCTCCGTTTATTGCTTACAGCCTTCTTCAAAGCCAGGAGTGTCTCTGACCTTGTGCCTATAATAAAGGCTGTGTGTGATGGGCTTCTAGAAGTAACTCATGTAATTTCTCTTGGGCTATATAATAAAATGGCACATATCTGGAAATATTACAGTCATGTCATACTAAGAAATAAATCTGGGATTCACAATCACTCAAAATGACCGAATTATTTTCTCATTGTAATGATTTTCTCATTATAAATATGGTTTTATATAAAAGGGTTCCATCTTGTTTCCAACTTTCTATTTATTTTTATTTTGAATTATAAAGGAAATGCCATTATTGAAATAATGTGTTTCAATTGGGAGAGGAAAAAAAAAAAGCAAACCCCAAAATCATAGGAGGAAGAAAAATTTTAACTATTTCTGCTGGCATAGTACTGGCAAATACAGATATCTCGCAATCATAATGGAGATTAGTAGAGCTGGGTGTGCATATTTGTTATGGATCAAAGATAGGATATAGCGATTAGAAGAATGACAATGCTTTCAACATTCACAAAGGGATTGAATGTGTGATTTATAATATTAATTCCACAAAACCTTTCTATGGCTGCTTACTGCACAAAGGATTCAATATGGATTGATCACTGGGAAGAAAAAAAAGTATTTCCTTCAGCTCGGCTGGATCAAACCCTTCCAACTAACCAAAAAGCTTTTGACATTCTCTGATTTGAGATTATTTCCCCCCACCTGTTAACTCCACTCTTCTGCTACAGATTACCATCCCCACAGTGTAACTGTCAGAGAAGTTTGTGTGCTACATTCCCAGTGGCCATACTTCATGGTTCAGTATTTTAGCCTACAATTAATTGATTTTCTCTGAGTATTTATGGCCATTATATATATATATATGTGGCAGAAATATTAAAACAAAGATGTTGATGCAAAGAGCAAACAGTAACCTGTAGCCTGAGGATACAAATCTGATTTTCTATTTACTGGCAGTCAGAAGCACAGACTCAGTTATGTATCTGCCACTGGTTCTGCTAGGGGACTTTGGAAAGTCATTCCAACTCTCTTTGTTCTAGCTCCTGGTCTCTAAAATGGGATAATGCTACTTGGGCATCATGGTGAAACTATTTGTAAATATGCTGTTATCCTTGCTAGAACTATTGCACTGGTGAATAGTTTTAAGCAAGTGTGCTGCCATTTTGAGGCAGGCTAGACTAGTGCTTTGGCTGTAGCACACTGAAAGGGAGAGAGCAGCATCCCCCAGCAGGGCTGGGCAGCCTTTGGACTATTTCATGTGAAGGGAGTTTCACAGTCAGCTGGAAAAGGATACCAAGGCGAGGCTTAGCATCTAGTGACAAACTAAATGTAAGCCACAGAAGAACTAGCCAAGTAGTTGTGCTCTTAGGTTCCTTTTTCCTTTTAGTAATTGCTCTTCAGCCTTCCAAGGACTCTTTCTGGCATTTGCCGGAGAGCCCATACCAGGCTGTACATATTCCATATGCACCACGCTGTCCTGATTCCTGATTGCCTAGGTGAAGGTGACTACTGGAGAGCTCCATGAACTCCTCCTGACTGTGCTCCAGTTTCTTCCCCAAGCCTGTGGGGCACTACGTCCATCTCAGTCTCATTCCAGTGTGAACTTGGATCATGGCAATGATGTGCACTGGGGGTGGGACTTCCTACATGGTGTGGACTCAGCCCATTTAGGAGAAAAGAAACTGCATTTTTGACTTTCTCCAGCCACGTGAACAATTTTTTAATGATCACTTTTCTTTCTAAAGAGAAAAAACCTTCCTTGTAACATTAATAGACTAGTAACTTAGATGATACAATTTGTGTGATATTAGAAAGCTTAGTGATCTGGTGAGGCCTAATTAAGAAAAATAATAATGTTTACCCAGGCACTGAACTTGCACAAGGTTTTCCAAATCTAGATCCATTTGCTAAGTATAAGGATTCATCTACTGATTAAATTTTGGACTTTGCAAGCTGCAGAGATAGGGCTTAACCTGTTTAACTAAATACTTAATGTTAATAAAAAACCACCCTCAGGCTTCAAGCATCACTGCGATCATTAAGAGAGGGGCACATGCTAATAATACCTGGGGAAAAGGGAAAAAGCTTTCCCTGCTTTCCTGTGTATCAGAGTCAAGAACCTCTGCAGCTGTCACCTCTGGAGCTCAAGCTGAGGATCTAGAGGATATATTGGCAATACTTACTCCTGGAACAACTGCTGAGCAATGTGTGTGGCTTGGTAGGGGAAAAAAATAGCATTTGGGATTTAACTTGACATCAGCTCCCCTTGGGTGATTACTCCCTTTGCTTACAAGACCTAGAGCCTAATGCTGTAAAACAGGAAAAATTTATGAACCAAGGCTGGAACCTTTCTTGGAATTCAGCTACATTCTCCAGGAGCCAGCCCCTGGTCTGCTGCAAGCAGAACTGACAGACAACAGATACAGTAGGATAACACAGCATACTCATTTTGTGTTTTACCACAACTATTAACCTAAAGAGGAAACCCATGCCTGAGGATTCTTCCTTCTTCCTAAGAGTTTTTTGATGCAAATACTTCTTGCCATTCAGTGGCTTCTTACTGGAACTTCCTGATGCAAATACCTCTTCACATGCAGGGTCTTTTCTTCCACATCCCACTGTGACTCCTGCAGAGAGGAACTGTTCTAGGTAAAAGAAATTGTTGAGGCTTTACTTACTGTTTAACTAGTTTGAAATGGATCTGTTCTCTAGGCTTACAACTGCATTAAACTGCTAATAGGATTCATCTTCAATGAGGCAATCGGACACTTCATTCCTGTTCTGAACTGCTCTAATAGCCTGGACAGCTAATGGGAATCCTTCAACACAGATCAACTACTTCATATTCCGCATTCTGCTCCTCCAAATACTCTGGGATTCCCGCTACAGAGAGGGAGAAGCAAATTAGACACCAAATAGATAGGCTTCCTAGGGTGTATTACAGGGCTTTAATCAGTTATCTTGCTATCAGAAGAAAACCTGCTATTAATTGGGGCTTAATGTGATCGGCTAATGAGTTTTTCATCTTCAACAAATTTTTAGTTGTATTAGCAGGGTAAAAGCGGGCCATCTAGCCCTGTGTAAGAAGCATTGTTTTCAAGAAGTACACTGGCTACACCCTTGAACTCCAGGAATACAATTAGGTAGGAAAAAAAAGCTACAAAGCTGTAGCTGAAAGCTACAAAGAAAGGAGAGGATAATAGAAGACATTTGCCTGTTAGATCAGTGGAGCCTTTCAATCAGTTGAGTGACATATTTGAATCCAATATATGCAGTTTGTCCCTACAGTTCCTTGTTATCACACGGGTGTTTGGGGACCCAAACTGAATAAAAAAAATAAAGACTTTATTTTTACCGCCATAAGAGACATAAGTGGATTACAAACATAGTTTTGTGAACTGTTGCAGCCCAGAGATTCATGGAAATTCCAGTGCTTTGAGTTCAGATTATAAGCGGGAAACCCTTCCCCCACGCCCCAACTGCTATAGACTGCTTCGCTTCGCCTGTGTTCCAGTCAACCGGCCTTCTTGGGAACCTGGTCAATGTGACCTTGTAGATTTGTGCCATAGTTACAACCACCTCGATAGATTCATTTTGACTTTTCACATTTTCTTTTAATTTATATGTTAATTTAAAAAAATCTCTTTCCTGAAGTTTGATGATTTTTGGCACATGTTATCACCCCTGCATTTGTGGGACACTGAAATGGTCATACATTTCCTCGGTCCACTTTGACTTCACACTTCATGTGTGAAAAGAACTACTGTTAAAATTTAACTTTTGCCAGACAGCTGTCAAATATATTTGATACCTCTGTTCTTTGAAGGGCAGGCTAGTAAAAGCGTAAGACACGGAGTCGGGATTCCTCCCGGAGAACTGGTTTCAGACTTTTTGCTCGTGCCGATCCTGCCAAGCCGGTCGGTTTATGGAGCCCGAGATGGCGTCTGCCCTGTTGCGGGCAATCCCTGGTATTGTAAATTAAACCCCGATGACAGAAACTTTACAGATGATGATAAACGGGTCAAACGCAGCTGAGCTGGGCTTTCATCGCCAGGGTGACCCTTTGACAATTAGGAAAATTAGTTTGACGGGAAAAATGTAGTTGTGCTCGGGAGGCGGCCGCATTGCATGGCACACAGGCCCCAGCAGTGCCAGCCGTACGTTTGGTTTCCAGGGCAAAACTCTAACCGTAACCGGCCGCCGGGCGGGGTGTGCCACGCACAGAAGCGAAGCGAGGCCGCGGCGGGACCGACCGCCCCGGCCGCCCCGTGGCCTCCGCCAGGCTCGGGCGCTCCCAGCGCCGCCTCCGAAGCCGCTGGCGCTTGCAGGCCCTCCGGGGCCTGCAAGGGCCCCCCCGCAGCCCCTCGGGGGAGGAAAGCCCCCCGCAGCCCCTCAGGTAACCGACCCCACGTCCCCGCCCCCACGGGGAGGGGGAGTGCGGAGACCCCGGCGCCGCCCGGGCCCTCCCTGCCGGCAGGGGGCGCTCGCTCGGGGCGGCGGCGGCGCTGCCCGCTCNCGCTCTCTCCCCCAGCGGGAGCCTCGTTGCCTGGTTACGGAGCGCGTCCCCGGGCCGGGGGAGGCTGGCGGCCCTCCTGCGCGGGGCCCGCGGCGGGCGGGCGGGCGCCGCCGGGCTGTGAGGTACTGCTCTGAGGGGAGGGGGGCCCGGCGCCCGCTCCAGAGGGAGAAGCGGGGCTTGGAGCCGTCACTGGCGTTTGTAGGCGGAAAGCTTTTTGTGGTTGCTTTGAGAAAGCGTCGAGCTTTATCCCTTCACAGTTTTTTCTCTCTCGGGAGTTTCTGTCCAACTCCCAGTTTATGCTCCCGAAGAACGAAGTGGTTCAGTCGTTTCTTCAGCTAAAATGCTAATAGCCATTGCTGGAGCTTAATGATACACGTTCAGAAAAGCCTTGTTAAAATCAGTGGGGCCCTTTGCAAAATGAAGTTGTCTCTGCAAGATTGGGTTCTGTGTTGGTATATAAAATACAAAACCTCATTTCTGTTTGAATTTACAGGCTGCATACAGTAGGAGAAAATTGCCGGAAAACATAAGCACTTTGGACTGAGTTATGTAGAAGAGCTGAATATGATTAAGGAATGTGAGACCATGTGCAGGGAATCTCAGTGGGATAGTCTGAAGATCAAACAAGGAATAGTTACTGCTCCTAGAAACGTGAGCATTTAGCCCTTATTGGAAGATTTAACACCAGATCAATCGCATCAGTTAAGAACATTATCCTCTCCAGAGGTCAAAGAGTCCACATAAGCCTGTCATGAATATAAATAAAAATATTCCTAATGAATTCATTGGGTGTTCTGAAGTTCACAGAAAGTAAGGATGTCTTCTGAAGTAAGAGACATGAAGAAACAAACTCCTGATCTCAGGGTGATGACTCAAAGAAATAAATCTGTGGAAGAAGACAGTACAGACAAAAATCAGAGAAGTTGCGCTGAAGAAGTTAACAAAAAAAGTGCCATTTGTAGTCATGAAAGTGCAGTTGTAAAACTGCCAGTCATAGCATCATTTGCAGGTACCACTAAAAAAGTTGTAATGGTCAAGCACCCAGCACCACCTCAGAAGCCAAGTCACTGCAGGTCTAATTTTCACCTTAATAGCTCCCCTATCTCATTAGAAAAGACAAAAGCTGTTAGTAAAGTAAAGGATAGAGTGCATATGCTACAGATACATCCCCAGAATTTAAAAAGAGATAAAACTGAAGAAATAGATACTGTGATTAAAGATAGTGATGAATTTAGCTCTACAAATTCTGATAGAAGTAAAAACACTTCAAGAAAGGGAGAAATAACTAGGGAAAGCTGTAAGAAGAGAAGCAGAGCGATTTCAAAAGCAAAGCAACAAGATTTAGATGTTGAATCGGGAAGAGTGCTGAGAAAAGGAAGCAAGCAGCCAAGTGTGAGGTCTGCTCGAGAACAGTTGGAAGAGGCAAGAGATGTGACTAGACCAGACACTTCAAAAATATATGAGAAGAACTTCCAGCAGAGCAAACCTGAAGAGCCTACTTCCACACCAGCGTTGCCTGTGAAAGTGGTTGCAAGGTCTATTGATGAAATAATTGCTTCCCTGCAGTCTACTTCTCCATCTCTCTCAGACCAGAGGATCAAAGAACTCCTGGAGAGTGTTCTTGGCCAGAACTGCAACATAAAAATGGAAGTAGGTGAACCAGAACAAGAGCAATATTTTTCTCTTGGGTAAATATTACTTTTATAAGAGTTGTATATTTTTTTTCCAGCTCCTACAATGTGTTACAACACAGAAGCCAGACAAAACAAATGGGTAAAGACAGTAATGTATCATAGAATGTTCTTCACTGTTTCTTCTGCCAGTTTTTTTGGTGTTCCTTAAAAATGAAAATGAGCCAATACCAAAATATATTTTGATATATGTTATTTTTACTATACTGCTTATAGTTTAATACATCTTTTTCTTTACTCTCCTTTCCCTGTTTTAAGACGACATATTCCAGTCTGACAGATGAAAGAGTGCATTAAATACATTTGGGATATTGTTGGAAGTATTGCTTCTTTTGTTGTTTAGCTTGTGAAGTCTCAGTAAGGCAGATTCTTTATTATCACAGTTAGGTAGATTGTGTAAGCAGCTGTAAGAGAGTCTCTTCAATTAATTACAGCAGCTGATATCAGTAATACTAGTCATCAGGTAGATGCTACAGAAAAAGTTCCTAGATTTTCACCAGCGCATTGCTGATTCATTTGTTAACTAGACTAGTAACTTACTGTCACATGGCTCTTTGTCCTCCCTTAGCCAGACTGATAGTTTTGTTCTAGTTCCAAGAGGGCTGAAACTTATGTCACAAAAATCACTATCACACTTGGTATTTATGCTAGCACTTGTTAGGGATGCCATGGAATGAATAGACCCATGGAGGGTGAACTGCTCCTTTTCAGCAGCAGCTGCCTCTGCAAACAAGTATGGAAGACTGGTGAAAAGCACATGAACCTGTGTTTTAGGAGATGCTAAAGAACATTGTTTCCCACAACTATCAAAATGCTACCTTTTATGATCATGGAGTATCCCTCATAGAATGTAAGTGTAGTATCTTACATTCCCTTAATGTGAGAGTGACTGTCTTTTGATTAAACACAAAAGATAGGAGAAAAAAGAATCCCGAACTGAGTTAATTTCAATGTGTAAGTCCATGAGCAGCAATAGTGTGAAACTGCATTTCCAATAGATTTATGTCCTCTAATTTGTTTTTCTTCTGAGAGCTGATTCTGTGGTTGAGGCATTCATAGTGTTTCCCACTCCATGTTTTCTGGTGTATTTCAGTTGGGGTTGGAATCAAGAGACTTTCCTCAGTGTGGCAGCATTGAGATGATCCCTCTTCATTGCTTGACTTGTATTTCACGAATGTAATAATTTGGGACTGTTCTCTTTGGTTGAAATTTGCCAGCTGGACACAGAAATAGTTCAGGGCAGATGAGTAGAGGGCTAAAGAAGATCCTGGATCTGGAAAACCTTTTCTTGTTCAACTTACCCAGAATAATTATTAGTGATTAGTAACATGTGCTGTGTTATGTGTTTTTTCTTACTCTTTTATAAATATGGCTTATGTTCTAGGTAAGATTTTAAAAATCTGGCCTCTAGGAAGTCCTAATGTTCTTAATTTGAAGTGAACTGATTTTTTCTTTGTTGTAGTGGGAGCCACTGGGCTCTGAGCTTTGAAAATCTGACCTCTGGAGTACTGTGATGTTTAATTCTAAAACTTACATCGATCAGGTTCAAAGTAAAACGAAAATTTGAGCTTGGTGATGACTTTCTGGTCCAGTTGTTTGTTGTTTAATGTTTTTTAGGTATGGACATATGGGCATTAGTGAGGATGAATGACACCCTTGCTGATTACATTTCTTTTTAATCAAAGGCATTTGCAGCAGGTGTCTTTTGAACTTAAGTGACCTTATAAATAGGATGAAGACTCTAGCAATTCTTTATTATTATTATGTGTGGTTTATTTACTTTACACTGAGCTTCAAGGCTTGCCTTCTCTAATGAAGTAAGAAATGTATTCTTTTCAATGAAACAGAAATACCTAGGAAAAGAACAGAAGTACTAAAATGAAAACAAGCTCTCAGAATTAAATGTGTTTTTCATTTCTTAAAAAAAAAATTCTGTTCCCTTTGTCGTCTTATTCTTGATCTTGCATTAATGGCTGGTTAGCATTGATAGCTTATGATATTGATGTGGGGGCTGAGTGCTGTTTTCCCCCCAGTATCGAAAAGAGCATTATCTGGGGAATGAAATGCCAGCTCAGTGGGACATTAGTACTTAGCCCTGTTTCCTTTGAGGGAAATCAGTTATGAATAATGATTCCTACCACATTTTCTGTTAAAAAGTAGAATTTTTATTATAAGAATAATATAATATCCGATGCCTGGAGTAATTTTGTTGCCTTGAGGCTTGTTGCTACCACTGAGGTATATTGAGTTATTAAGTTATATGGTGGATTTAGTATCCATAGGAGGGTGTTTATATTCATTTCAGAAATGCATTTTATTGGTATTCAGCTTGATGTTCAGCTTTCTTGGTGATGAACCTGCAGCTCATAATTTTTAGTTAGTTATTGTTTTCAGAAGACCAGTTCTTCGGTACCTCAGATGAGCTTGTGAGGGTGGTAACTAAATGAACAACATTTTTATTCTTGAAAAATAGTGTCAGATTTGAATGCTTCTGTTAAACAAGTACTATACAGTGGACCATACTAGGAGGAAGCCAATGTAAAATATACTTTAGTTTTAAAAAAACATCTCTAGCTCTTGTCAACTAATCTTAATAGTGAGGCCTTGAGAAGATTTTCTTTGTAATGCATTAATAATCTCTCAAAAGTGCCTTGATGGAGACTAATTATTGTTAAAATTCAAGAAAAGATAGACTTGTATTTGTTTTATATCTATAAGCAAGTACAAACAACTATTTACAGTATCTCATTTGCTCTATGTGTTCTTTATATTTCAGCTGACATGAAAATTATGCAACGGATCATATATTGCTTTCTGATAAAACAGTGTTTTTAAGTGACTTATTGAAAGTATTTTTTTTTCTTTTAGGTGCTATAAGGTATATTCTAAGTGTCATGGGAATGACCAAGAGGCTTCAATTTATTTCATTTAGTTCTCTTGAAGTGGGAAAACCCTAGCTCTTCCTATTGGTTTTCATAGAATCATAGAATGGTTTAGGTTGGAAAGGACCTTTAGAGGCCATCTAGTCCAACCCCCTGCACTGAGCAGGGACATCTTCAACTAGACCAGGTTGCTCAGAGCCCCGTCCAGCCTGACCTTGAATGTTTCCAGGGATGGGGCATCTACCACCTCCCTGGTCAACCTATGCCAGTGTTTCATCACCTTCATTGTAAAAAATTTCTTCCTTATATCCAGTCTAATTCTACTCTTTAGCTTAAAACCATTACCCCTTGTCCTGTCACAACAGGCCTTGCTAACGAGATTGCCCCCATCTTTCCTATAGTCCCACTTTAAGTACTGAAAGGCTGAAATAAGGTCTCCCTGCAGCCTTCTCTTTTCCAGGTTGTCTTATTTTCTGCTTACAGATGGCTTATGGAATGTTCTTATGATCTTAGCATCCATTAAAATCAAGGCCATGATGCTTTTTATGATGAGTTTGCTATTACATTATTAATTCAGGAAGCACACGTTATTGACTGTGCTCAATAAGGTTAATCATGGCAAAGGCTATGGCACTTCCTGCCACTTGCTGAAGGGAGCTGCTCAGTCTTCAGTGTTGGACACTGCCACTCCTGGATACAGGAAATTTTTTTTCTGGAATAGTTAACTCATATTAATTTAGATTTTTTTTTTAAAAAAGGTGTTTTATTTTCATAACGTTGCAAGAAACAGCTTAGAAAGAGATGTTGAGTAGATGGTTTACGTGTGTTGACTTCTGAAATCTATCTATTTCTTCAAATTTACCAGTGCAAGTAACTAATTAAAAACAATCCAGTTGTGCAGTTTGTTACGTTTTATCTGCACTTTCTAGTTCCTTATGGTCAATAGGCCCACATCATTTATGCTTCTCTTAAAAATGCTCCAGGCTTTATGGGGCAAGGACTGAAGTCTAACAAAATGGGAGACTAATCCTCATTAGGTCAGTAAGCTCCTGTTATAATATGAGAACAAATTGTTTTTAATCAGATAGATTGTAATCTCCTAGAGTTTCAAGCTTTGTCAAAGGGGTACAGGATGATTAGCTATGTTTGTGTATAAGTAATTTGTATAAATTCAGCATATTAAAATAATGTTTTAAAATATTTGTGTGTTCACACATCTAGATTGACTTTGTTTTGTCATTTATCAGGGTCTTTTCTGCACTGGTGACAGAGACACTGGTGACTTTTTTCTTGTCAAAACAGAGAGGAAAATAATTTGTTTTAATAACAACATGTAAATATCAAATGAGGAATCAAAGAAATACCAGATGAAAATATTTTTCAGGTAAATTTAGAGGTAGTCATTAAAAAAAATCCCAACCAACAAAACCACCTTAATTTTCTGTTTGTCAGGACCAACAATTAGTCTTTTTAGCTACAAAAGGTACCACAGACATACCAAAATGACTGAAAATGTTAAAATGGTTTCTAATGAATTATTGAGGTTCTTGGGTATCTAAATAGTTTTCTACACCTGCAGGAGGAAGGGTATGGCTAATAAAGCTGTTTTTTAAAGGTACAGTCGAAGTTTCCATCACAAGGTAAAAATATCAGTGCAGGAAACAGCTTCCTCAAGAATGGGCAAAACACTCAAGAACAGATTCGTTGCCACAGTTCTCAACATTTTTGTTTCCCAAAGTTAGATCACACCTTTTTGGCCTTGTTTTTCTTAATGCAAGCACACGGCCCATAGTACATATAGACAGTCCACATAATTTTATGAAAATAACACAATAGCATTGTGCCTGTGATTCTCCCATGGCGAGTGGACAAAAGAGAAAACACCGCACCCAACAAAGGAAAGCAATCACAAAACGTGTACAGATGTCTAAAATGAAATTAAGATAATACTTGCTCATACAATTCTGTTGGTTTTGACAGAACAGGAAAATTAGTATGTAAAACTGTAGTTTACATATTATGCAATAGTTTAGAAATGTAAGTTGATCCAATCTGGTTGAATGAAAGGCTTTGTGAAAATTTCTTTTTGATTCCATGAATTGGATAATAAAT
>VZTV01060095.1:0-10818 GCA_013400875.1 Anhinga rufa
GGGGGGATCGGATTCCAGTGCAACCTCGCAAGCTTTCAGCTGCCGACATGCAGTGCACCTGCGTGTTCCCCTGTCTGACCTCAGAGTGGGCTTGAAAAGCTCTGGCATCTGGAAGTGCGAGGAAAGATCAGGTTTTTAATCTTTGTGACCAAAAAAAAAAAAAAATTCCATCTTTTTCTTGATGCTTAGAATGCCTTGTATTTTATGTCTTTTTAAAGGACACTGGGAAATATTTTGTGGGTATGCTTTTTAGTTGTTTGGGGGTTTCTTTCTTTTTTTTTTTTTGTGCTTTTAATTTTATTGAACTAGTATCTTAAAGATCTCACAGGGATATGTCCAAATAGATTAATAGTATTCAGTAAAAAATTTGGTTAGTTAGTTGGCAAGACTGGAGAAAATAATTTCATACTCTGTTGCTTATTTTGGTAAGAATGTTCTCCCTAGCAAGTACAGATTCAGGCATGACAGCTTTGGCATGTATCTCAATTGCAGAGGTCTGGGATAGCATCTCATTTTCAAATTGTAGCGATGTGGAGATAAAATGTAAATACTGCTCTAAAAGGATTGCAACTTCATAATGTTATACTTCAAAACTGGTATCTGCGGTGGTAACTTGCAAATTATAAGTGCATGTAATTTGCATTGCTTGGAATTAACTGTTTTGTAATTACACTTTGATTTGTGTTTCTCTATCAGACATCGTGGAGTGGTTAAGTTATGCTGCTTATGAACTTCCATGTCAGTAATTTCGCAGTATAAAATTGTGCTTATTAAATGCACAGATTTTCCTTTTTGGAATTTAAAAGTCACTCACTTTGGCATCTGTAGCTTATTTCTTGCAATCTACTTAATTAAGCAGCTTCTCTGTTTATCTTAAAATGCAGATAAATGGCTTTCAGAGCAGTGTTTATAGCTTAGTAGTTCCTGAAATAAGAGTCAACATTATCTCCTAGACTCTACCAGTCATAACTAATGATCCCTCTGCTTACACTGTTGAGTAAGTCAGGAGACACTGAACTCTGCAGAGAGCAAGGGTCCTGTGCAGTGGGAGGATAGTTTGTATGTCATGGCGCCTAGTAGACAAGGCTTTCATGGCTCAGTAGTGTTAATTGGGAACCGAAATTTGTCCTCGGCCACCTCTAACCTCCTATCGCTGAACTGTTTTTCTACGAATATGGATACAGACCCAAGGGTGAGTTGACAGCACGCAGTAGTTTTACTTCCCTCATAATTTAAAATGAATAATATCAGTTTACTCTTATATTTGCTTCTGTTTTGCCCATCAGAGCACATTTTGCAACATGAAATCTCTGCAGAAATTGGGGATGTTTTTAATGTTCCAAATATGACTGGCAGCCAGCCTAACGGAGGCATTGTGTTGAGGGCTGAAAGAGGATGAGAAAATAATTAGGCAGCTGGCAATTACTGGATTTTGTCTTAGGGCTTTTTTTTTTACGGCATTTTAATGTATTAATGAAAGTAAGATGCCTTTTTTATATTTTTCTGACAAGTCCTTTGGCTCAGTTCCTGAACGGAGAGTGGTAGGCTTTCCTTTGTAATAGGGTTAAGTGCATGCTTCAGGAAGAGAGAGGGGAAAGAAAGGGTGTAAATTTACCACTCCTGAGAATTGCTATATTATTATTACCTTAAAAAAGTTGCTTGTTTATCCATGAAATTTAAATAACATGGGGAGCAGCAATGTCTCATGGTGTTAAGCATTAATATTCTTCTGTCAGCTAATTAATATACTTCTGTCAACTTGTTCATATGATCCTTTGCCTGAGATTTCTTAACTTGCAAGACTATTTATTGGAAATTAGAAATTGTGAGATTTTGTGAGATGGATATTGGCCTTGAAGAACTTCAGCCAGGACAAGGTTCTGGTTTCAAATAGGCAATCCAACAGCTGGCTTTTGCTGGCTTGAGGTGAATTTTAGCTAGTCATATACCAAGCAGTTTCTGCACCTAATTCCTATGTCTCCACAGCCATCTAGTCTGCTGTTTTGCAAAGCTAATTAAAGGTAAACATTTAGGTGGGTGACAGGTTGTAAAAGTAACTGTATATGAAAGCTGTTCCTACTTAAAGAAACTTATATCAGCCTTGGTTAAGCTTCAGCTTCCGTGTTTTTCATTGTTTTTCTGAGCTTTCTTAAGTGTAGGTTTTGAGCTTTGTATTGCCTGGAGAACAGCAGGCTGGTACAGAGCACAGTCTGGTTAACAGGGCATACAGTGCAAAGGCCATGTTATACAAAGAAAGCAAATTCAAAATACTACTTACATTTCTGAAGGTGTTTTTATCGGACATACCCATGAATGGACTACCAGAGACATAAGGTAGAATAAGCAGGATGCCCTCAGAGAGATAAAGAGGGAGAAGTGCGATGGCTGCCAGGAGCACCACCATGCAGTTCAAGCAGCTTCTGGCCAGACTATGTTACAACATTGTATTGGCGGAAGATTGCACGTCCTGTAACTTTTTCATGTGATGTGCATGGTCTTGTTAGTATGGATCAGTAGACCTCTAAAGTAGGGATGCAGCAGGACCAGACCAAACAGTATGGGGGAGGAAAAATTCAACTGTTGCCTCTGCTAGTATCAAAGAGCTTTAAATAGGCACGTCTAAGGCTCCAAAAAAGGAAATAAGTATTTGCAAAGACAATAAATGCAAATTTATTTTTTTTTTTTAAATAGGAAATTGGGGACAACTTTTTTATTTTGATGTTGTATAAAGTCTTGTTTCTTACCTTTTCCTCTGTAGATCAAATCAAATATCCAGATACATGTCTTTGGTTATTTCAGTAGGAATCATACTGGTTTCACTCATCATCCTGAACAGACAGCCCTTCTGTACGAAATCAGTTGAAAGTTCATATAGTTCCAGATTAGTTTTGAGCATTTTCTCATAGGAATATAGCTCTTCTAAAACATACATTCTTCTTAAATATAAAGTATTCTTTGGAAACAATCCCATTGGTAAACAACAGCAGCAATAAACCTTCCAACAAGACATTGGATGCATAATTTTGAATGTGCAGCTATCTCTTATTTTCATTACCTATTTCCAAAGGTGGAATTAGATTAGGTAACGATGGAGCAGAAACTGAATTGTAATGTCTGATGTTTACAGTGTAATACCAGAAAGGAAAAAAAAAGTTGATTAGTAACAGTAGCTATAGGTCATCTCTAACAGTTCCATACTACAATGGAAATGATAGATGTTATGTGAAGGGGGTGTGATATATTAAATGACCGTGTTATCTGGTATAAATGTCAATTACCAGATTAGTTTTCCTTGCAATAAAGTTACAAGCTAACTAAATTATTTCAAGGATGTGAAATAATAATCTGTATTTTTAAAAAAATAATATTCTTTTGTTATATACCTGTATGGCTCTCAATTACATGGATTTTTTTTTTTTTTAACAGTGGTTAGTCAACTTGTAAGATAAATATCAAGATAAATAATTGCTGTCAGTGGTTGTGTTTCTACCTTGGGGTGAACTTCTTGATATCTTTCTATTAAGGGACCAGATTTTGCTCTTCTTTGTATATAGTTTTTATCAAGTTTCCTATCTTTTTTTGTGACATGCTGTAATAAAACCTCTGTATCCTGGTAGAAACTTGATGACCTCTTTGGTGGCCCATTCTCTGAAAAAAAAAATAATCACAAATTGCTGGTTGTATGCCATCTCTTTTAATAGTCTGTTCTCCACCGACCTTTTTTGTTTTACCTACAACGAAAACAGAAAGAAGCCTAAAAAATATTGAAACCTTCATGTGATTGCGCTCTTTGGAAAATAAGTATCAAGTTGGATAAATGAGAGCCAGGCCGCTGTGGTGTATCCTGTATCTCAGGTAGACCCACTTTAAAGGGAGGTCCAGTGTGCATTTCACATGCTGACCTTGGAAGCCGCTGTTAACCATCTGGAAATAGTTACAAAACCTGTATTGCTCAGAATCTTTATTTTATTTGTAATTCCAGGATTTTCTTTTTTCTTCCACCTTTCTGTTGTCATATTCTATGTAGCCTGAATATTGCTTTGCGCCTGGCTGAAATAATATTGTTTGCCAGCTTACAATCAAAGGGAGTACAGAGAAAAACAGCTGAGCCGTATTAGGCAGAGGCAGTCTGGACTACATTTCTTTACTGCCGAATAACACGCCACAGGTGCAGGATTAGCCCAGCGTATGGTGCTGTGTTTGCTTAGCGGAGCCCCCCTCTGCCTCCTCACATGACTCTCATCTTCAGGGAATCTGGCAGCAATGTAGAAAGCCCGCGGAAACCCTCTGTAAGTAGAAGGCATAGCTTTTCAGCTCACAAACCACTTGTTTTGTTTTGTTTTGTTTTGTTTTCTCCCCTCTTTTCTCCCTTTTTTCTTTCTTTTCTTTTTTATTTTTTATTTAAAGCCTGGTTTGCGCGGAACACTAAAGAGGTTTTGGAAGAAACAATAATAAAACAATGAGCTTCAGTGGGTGTTGCAGCAAGGTCAGAGGGGGACATGCATGACTGAAAAAAAGCAGCATCGTTGGCGTGCTGGTGAGATGCGGGGCTGCCCTGTGGGGCAGTGGGGTGCTGGCTGCTCGCGACACGTGCTGTCCTGTGTTTGGAGCTTCAAGTCTTGTGGGGGGGGACGGGACATACTGGAGATTTCCTAGTCTTTCGCTTGGACTGTGGGTCAGACTTTGTACAGTGTCAGGGGTCTGCTGTAAAACTTTAGGTGTGCTTTCGTTAGTTAAAGGAGAGAGGTGGTAGATTTATGGAGAAAATACTGCTGATTAAACAAAAGATTTCCTATTCTCCTTTTCTGGTGAGGAAGGAGAGGAAAAAAAGAGATTTTTTTAGAAGAGCTGGTAATTGGCATTCAGCCTGACAATGAATTGAAAAGGATGTTTCTCTTTTTTGCCTTGGATGTGCTTTTATATTAGTCTTTGGGTTTGAAGTTAATTTAAAAATAAATATTTTGGTGACAATAGACCAATTTTGACGCCAGATTTGTGTTTTGAGGATTAATTACAGAGCTGGGACTGGTTTTAGTCTTAGCAATAGATACCTTCCTATCTAATTTTGAGGTACTTTGGCAATATGTAGTGCATGTGTATGTCATTAATGCTTATTAAAATGCTGCATCTGTTCTATACATTTTAAATACTAGTTAATTGGAAAAATAGCCAAATAATAAAAATAAATTACTTTCTCCTAAAGCTTTTCAGCACTGTTCATATATGGCTGGATGCTGAAAAAAACCCCAGTTTTATGTGTTGACCAGAATTGTTTCTTGCTTCATACTCTGTAGGGAAAGTCTAAGGAGAGAAAGGTGGTTATGCAGCTCTTGAAAACTGCTGGTCAAGGAGAAGAGTATGTGGGATACAAGTTTTAAGGGTGTTTGCAATTCACTTTTCTTTCTTAGACTTTGAGGTGCTTTATGAAGAGTAGTTATGAAGATGTGTCCACATGATACTGGAAAAAAACAAAGCTAGCAAACCCAGTGGGGCTGATGGCTGGTTCCTCTTCTTCCAGAGACCCAGGTGGGTGGGCGACTGTGACAGCCTGCCAGTGGGGACCAGTTGATGGTTCACCAGCAGTGTCATCAGGCACAGGTGGCATGTGCCTCCTTCCCACCCAGACACGAGCTCAGCAGATGCTCTGAAGTGTTCAGACAGGGAAATGCTTTTAGGCTGCTTGAACACATCAGGAAAACCATAGCACTTATGTCTGCGGTCAGAATTGATTATTGTTGTTCCATGCATGCGATTAATTTTGGTTTGCAATAGAGATGCTTTCCTCCCTGTTTAAATGGATTTATTTGTTTTCTGTCAAAGTGAGTAAGTCAATGACACTTTCTGTTGCATTCAGCCACGTTTGCAGAAGATAAGATTTGTGCCTCAGCCTTCCTTCGTGAACACAAAGATCTTCTTCATTGCTTATGATTTCTACATATGCAGTTCAAATCCCTACTCAGCGTGTGTGGTGAGGCCAACAGTAGCGGCAGTCAGTTCAATTCAATCCCTGCCTTGGCAGCTGAACAGGGCAAGAATTTATGCTGTCACTTGATCAATTACTTAAAACGCTGCTTGGCCTGGTGACCTGGCAGGGTGGCATTTGCCTCCAGGAAGAAAAATTCTTGCAGATCATTGATTGCTTCATTCAGCAACAGTTAGTTGCTGAGTGTGTCGTAAACACACGGGATTTAGGGATGCCAATGGCATCTGCCCATGAAAAATTATCAATATATACTGGTGATTTTTTTGGACACTAAATAATCTGTCCTTCTGGGAGATAGGCACTTGAGGAAAAGTGGGGAGGGGAGTTGGTAGGAAACATCATCGTCCCCATGATTTGGGAAGCATTTGTGATCAGCTAATCAAGAAAACAAGTTTAAAGAAAGTTCTATATGTATGGTCATAAACTTTTAAAAAAGCTGTTAAAAATATAGTATACTTATTCCATAAGATAGTTATATGCCGGTTTTGTTTTTGTGAACATCTACATTGTTTAATTTGTTCTTATGAGAAGTAAGAGAGAACAACTCCAATGTAGTAGGATTGAGAAAGGAGTTTGTGGTTTATGAGGTAGGTTGCTCTTTAGGCTGAGCTGGGGACATGTCACATGTACTCATGAACAGCCAAACCCAGTCAGTTAGAAGGGCACTGTCTTCTGCAAGCATGGCATGTGCACGTGCTAATTATATTTTAATATACAGGTGCAGTCTTTGATGTTGG
Source organism: Anhinga rufa (assembly GCA_013400875.1). Taxonomy (NCBI): domain Eukaryota; kingdom Metazoa; phylum Chordata; class Aves; order Suliformes; family Anhingidae; genus Anhinga; species Anhinga rufa. Next base: position 6,721 of record VZTV01060095.1, read on the forward strand.
GGTGAGAATGGCTAGCTGGTATTTTTATCTTCCAGGCGCTATTTTTGTCTTGACTACTGGCATGGTGCTCTTGGGATTCTTTTCACTGGAAAAGGGAACAGAAGTGACAATGATTTATTAAACATAACTGAGAGAGCCACAGGGTCAAAGTTGTCCGTTGATGTTTCTTTCAAATGCCGTTGTCTGAATACCTCAATCTAAATATCATCTGAAATGATAATAAGTAAAAATCTACAGCTTGCCCATTTGATGCTTTGCTAAAGATCAGGTAGCAAAGTGTAGTTTAGTGGTAGTGGTATATGACATTGCAGTGCTTCCTGTTGTGTGTTTGTTTTGGTTTTTTTCGGTGTCACTTGTTTGTTTGGTTTGGTTTGTTTTTTGTTTTTTTTTCTTTTCCCCCCTGTTGCTAGTGTTCAGGAGAGTTTTCAAGATTGCTTGTAGTGATGTTTGCATAATTTCCTGATGGTGGCGTTTGGTGTTTGCTGCTTGGAACTACAAGTTTATGTGTAGATTTGCAGCTTAAAAGCAGAAGTAATTAGTTTTGGATGTTAACAGCAATCTTCCTATCTTTCTTTACATAAAAATTTTCTAAATGAAGAGTGTGGCACAGACTCTGCTGTTTGTAGCTTAATATCCAGACTGCTTGTTTCACATCTTTGTACCTGAGCTTCCATTCCCTGTTTTGATCAGGTGATGCTCACAGATGGAAGATGGGGTTTTACAGCTGAGCCTTAGCTGGCATAGTTTCATGAGTTTTGATTACATTTAGCTAGACATTTTCCCAAGATGCTGTTGAGGCAGAGATGAAAAAGCTCAGGTATGTAGAAGTGATAAGAGATGAAAATTAATCTCTTTCAAAGAAAATGCTTCAGCAATTTCACTGAAATAGTTAATTTTGTTTTCCACTGTAAGGAATATTGTAAGTTTGATGAAGACACGAGACTATCCTTTAACGTGCCTTTGTACACCATACATATTCAGTAGCTTATTTTCTATCTGAAGCTATCCTGTAAAGTAAATGTAGGCACTCAATATCAAGCAAATGGAGAAATCAAGCAATATATAACGTAATGCCACCATGGAGAACTCAGATTTCTGCACGTTGTTTCACAAAGCTAGGCTAGTGTGCCTTTGAAATATATACGCCTTTCTAATTTTTTTGTGGTACCTTAAATACTAACACTGTGGGGAGACCAGAAGAGGTCTGATCTAGCTGCACCTGCATCTCCTCTGTTTTTTTTTTTTTCAAGTGATGCTCTATTATGACTCAAAATCCTTCTGGGGATGAAGTCAGAAGAGTCAGTCATTCTCAGATCAGACCTTGGATCTCACCTGAGTATTCCTGAAATATTTGCCTCTCACTGTTCAGTTTTATTACCTGTTATCCTCATACATGCATCAAACAGTAGTGCTTTTACACAAATCTTTGCAAAATGTCCATTTTGAATTGTACAAGAACACACATTTCAGAAAAGGGGTAGCTCTAACACATTTTACCTTTGCTGTGTGAAAAGTGGCTCTCGAAGAGAAATTAGAAATAAAAAAAACATATATTTATATCCTAAAGAGAATAATATGAAATACCTTTTCATTCATGTTTGCAAATATTAAAAGCTTACTTACAGTTTAAAAGCTTTTCTTTGTGCTAGAATGAAAGTATTGTAGAAGGTAGAATTAAAAGAAGGATTTGTCAGAGTTGGGGAAATTTTTTATTAATGGGGAATTACAGTGAGTAGGGGTAGACTTTACTTGAGTCCAGGCTGGCAGGCTAAAACATTTTGCAGGTACTTGCCTTTGGAAATTTTAAAGAAGTCTTTTCTTTTGTGCTTTTTTTCCCTTCTGTTCATATGCTATCTCATGCTATGATAAAAATGTGTCAAAGATTAACTGTGGATAGCAGAAGTGAGAGGAAACCAGGAAACAGTAACACTCAATCAAACTGTGATGTAATGGTGGACAGCAAATTACATGTGTATGTTCCATGACACCAAAGAAGCCTTTGCTTTTTTAAGTTGTGAGTAGTATGGTATGAGTATTCGTTTGAAGGATCTTGTCTCAGTGGCTTTGTCACAGCTTGTTACTTATAAATTAGTTACATTAACTAATTTAGCTAATAATGTCATGTATGATTAAGATAGTTTAAATGGACTTTTTGGGGAAGGGTGCTTATCCTTCTCAAACAAAATGCAAAAGAAATTCCTGAAAAAAAAACCTATTTAAAGTAGTACAGTATACATGTAGCTATATTGGCACTCAGTGGCAATTCTATGAATATGGACAGAAACGGTTTTTAAGAAAAATACCTTGGCAGATAGTTTAAAATTACATCAGATTGTAAACCTTATTTCCATCATGAATAGAAGCAAAACACATCAAATTTTGAAATATACAGGTGAGAAGGAAAAATGTGTAGGTTCTACGTACTTTGGCGTACAGGGAATCCAGCATAGGTGGGAAATGAAGCAAATCATACATAAGCCCAACAGTGCTACAATTTATTTTAGTGTGCCGGTTTATTACAGTGCACGTATACCAGGGTACAGCTATTTTCAAGTGCCATTTGATACCAACCTCAGTTTGGGCTCACTCGTGCAACACAGTCACACCCTGAAAAGGAAAGTTTTCATTTTTCTGGTGTTTTTATGCCAGATTTTGTTCAGTGTGGTTTTGGATCAAAAATATACAGCTCTCAGCAGCTGACCTTTCCCTGAGTTTTATGGTAGCCTTGAATATCCAGCAAAGGGAAACTGTCATGATCCATTTTTCCTTCTCTGTTACATGATTGTCACCAATAAAAAGTGTTTTACTGTTACCTCTTGACTATTTTACACAGTAGATCAGGCTGACTTAAGAGGTGTAATTTACTTCAACTTCTTTAACTGCGCTGTTTTTCATTGCTGTCTATTTGCCAAAAAATATCCCATGGAAATTCTTTTATCTGATGGCTGTAAAGTACAGTGAGTTAGCAGTTAGTTATTTCCCTTTCTCTTAAAACAATCATGTCGATGGTATAACTGTGGCGGGAAGTCATCAGGCTGTAGTTTATGATATAGCATAGGAAACTCTAGCATGATAGTTTCATATTTTAATAAAAGTATGATTTGAGGAAAAGCACACAAACTGTATAGACTAGTGCAGGGTATGGATGAAGTAACCTTGTGGTTTAAAATTTCCATCCAACAGTTTTATGAAGCTGACTGATTTCCTTTTGAGGTTTGGGTGGGTTTTTTTTTTAATTACTTTTCAGACACTTTTGTCTGAGTGTACTTACTTTCCAGTCCAAAGCAGCAGTTGAAACAGCCATGCCTTGAGGTACAAAGCTTCCTAAGGGTGTACCTTCTCTGAAGCAGTAAGCATCCCTCCCCATCAGTGGGTGCTGTTGCTAACCAAACATTATTATTGGCCTGGGAAAATGTGGATGAATGATACTGCATTAATCTAAGGCTTCAAATACCCCATGTAGAAAGAGGAGTGAGCCCAGCACTCTGATATAGTTTTTCTGAACACACTTATTTGTGGCCCTTAGCATCTGTTTGGGGAAGGAGTAAGTCCGACTTTTACTCCTGACAAACCCATGCAAGGTTATGGAAGATATGCTTTTTTGCTGCATTGATAGCACATAAAACATGCAGCTGTGGCACAGAAATTAATCTGTTAAGATAACTTTTGCTAATTATTCATCCTCTGGGAACAGGATGGCTTGAGATTTGGACTACAGAGTAACAGAATACAGAGCTTTTCACCTCCTACATTACCAGACTTGTTGAATCAGAGCAGTGCCCAAAAGTCATTACCATCTGATGGCTGTGGGCCGGTGTGAAATGAGTTATTGGGCTTTATCCAGATTCTAGTGGAGAAATCCCTGTCCAAATCGCATAACTATGGCTACAGTTGGCAGGGGCTGAAGTACTTATTGGCAGAGAGCTTGAGGACTGAAAGTACACTAAGAGATGGGCTCTCCAGATCAATTTTTTTTTGCACCTACATGAATCAATGCAAAGCTTAAATAGGTGGTTTACCTTTTGTGTACGAGGTACTGCCATGTACAGATCTGTCAAACCAACATTAAACAGCATTATTTAAAACCAAGATACAATT
>VZTV01060098.1:8817-93341 GCA_013400875.1 Anhinga rufa
GGGCCGCCCTCGGCGCGGCTCCGGCGGCCCGCGCCCGACCGCCCCTCTCGCTCGCGAGGAGGCAGGCGGCCCGCTCACACCTCGGACGCTCTCCCCGCAGGAGCCGTGCCCGGCCCTTCGCCACCCGCAGGCGGCGATTAACTGGCAGCCGAGGCAGAGACGGATGCCGCCCGAGGCCTCTGCCCCGCTCCCGCCGCCAGCTCGGCGGCGCGGAGCGGCTCCGGAGGCGGCCCGCGGGCTGCGCTGTCCAGCAGTAGGAGACCCAGGTGAGCTCTTGCCGGCATCGAGACCCGACTGACTGTGGGCTGGAGGCAAGATCTCGGGGCGCCTACCACACCAAACGTGGAGAATTAACTATGCCTTGGCTTAATGTTTCTTGGGCAACTCGCACGTCTCTTCCAGGCTTCAGCTCTTCACCTGCAGGGTGGGCTTCCCAAAGACAGGCTGAAAGGCAAAACCTCACAGCTTCTCGGTTCAGGGCGTTGGCTCTTCCCCTGAATCCAGGTACCCCAGTCTGTCCTGGGACGTTGTGCTCCCTCCCTCCCTCCCTCCTCAGAAAACCATCTCCTCCTTGGGCTTTCCTTCCTGAGACGAATCACCCCCTCAGGGGCGGGGAGACAGCGGATCGCAGCGTTCAGAGTACCGAAGTGCATATCCTGGGCAAGGCACGCTCCTGGTCTCCTTCCAGAAGGAGGATTGAGGGGCACCACGTTATAGCTGTGGAGCCATAAAAGAGCATTTCAGAAGAAGCTAGCAGTATTTTTCTAGTGTTGGGGCATTCAGCTTTTTGACTAAAATTCTCCACCCACGAAAGCCCCAGTAACATCTGTAAACCCCTGCAAAAGCAGGTGCTTTTCATATCAGTCCAGAATTAAGTTTTCACCAAAACCTGATTTTCTTTCAAGTCCTATTTATTATTGCTTAACAATCCCTTTAAAGCCTATGGGTGGGAAGCAATACAAACGCATCTTTCATTATTCATTAAGGACAAATAATGCAGGGGGTTTGCAAGGGAAAAGACAGTACGCATACTTTTCTGCACTTAAAACAATTATTTCTTATTAATAACTCTGCAGAAGGCGCCCCGTGGAGAGCTGCAGTTTGGACACTTTTGAAGTTTAGTTTCTTGATCACAAAAAGAATTATTCTTCCCCTGTGACATTCCTGAGCAGAGATCCTGGGAAACGCTTTGTTTTGCCATTTTCATTTTTTAAAAATATTTAGGTGACTGGATTTGGGCACGTCGCCTTCACGGGATGGAGAAGTAATGTAGCTGTAATCGAGGAGATTGAGACCTGTCATGAGAATAAAAAGCTGCAGCTACAGAGCAAACCTGCAGCAGGTTTGGGAAGAGGATTGAGGAACCACAGAATCCCAGGAGAGCTGAGGCTGGAAGGGGCCCTGGAGGTCTCCAACCTCATCCAACCTCCCGGCAGCCTGCTGGCCTTACTCCACTTTAGCACCACGTTTCTTGTCCCAGCGGTGGCCTGGGACAGCATGTGCTGTTCCAGATGTGGTTGGCGCGTGCCAAGGAGAAGGGAGCAGGCATTGCCCTCCGCCCCCTGACCATACAGCCTGCTCTGCTGTCTCCGTCCTCGCTGCCAGGGTGCACTGCTCCTCAAGGTTCACTTGCTGCCCAGTGGCGCCCCAGGGCCTTTGCAGCAGAGCTGCTCTCCAGCCGGTCAGTCCCCAAGCTGTACAGGGCAAGGGGACGGTCCGTCCTGCGTTCAGGGCTTTGCATTTGTCCTCGCTGGGTTTCACAGGATCCCTGTTGGCCTGTTCCACCAGCCCACGCAGCCCTTGCTCAGCGGCAGCCCTGCCCTCAAGCATATTGACTGCATGTTTGGTGTCATCTGCAAACTTGAGGGGGCATTTTGTCCCCTCCCTCAGGTTATTGCTAGGGCTATTAGGACAGGTCTTAGGAAAGAGCGCGTGAGGGACCTTTCCCTTTGTAAGGGGAAGTACTGCCTCTTGTAACTGGCCTCCAGGCAGAGCATGACCAACCCCTAACCTGGGAGCCCAGCTACCCAGCCCGTCTTTCACTGCTTTACAGAGCCACCCATCTGGACTGTGATGTCCTAATTTGGATGCCAGGGTGCTGTAGGAGACCATGCCAAAATGTGTGCCAGCCCCAAAGTAAATGGGGTGGTGTGGGATCCTGTGTAAGGAACCCCAGGCAATGCTTCCCGTCCACCTCTGCCACTAGGACACCTCATCCCAGGAAAGGCTGGATGGGGGAGCCCTGAACTGCAGAGCTGAGGGTCTGCTGTTCTGAGTCTGTTGGTCTGTCTGCCCTGAACAGAAGTCATGCACTGGTCCTAATGCTGAAGGACCAACCCAGAGCAATTTTGCTGTGGTCCCACTGGTGAGGAAGGGCTCCAGAGCATGGCACAGCGCCGCTGGCTGTGCCTCGCGGTAGGATCCGTCCCTAAGGTGTCCTTGAGAGTACAGACGGTGAAATGCAGTCAGGCCCTAGAATAAGTCAACGGGGGCTGTGCACAGCTGCCCGCAGAGTCCCCCAGTCACCAACACCGTTGCTGGAAAAGGAGGTGCTGGGAGCCTGGGAGCGGTGTCTGTGTGGTGGGGGAGCCGGTCCTGGGTCTTACTGCCAGCAGAGCCGGTTTGTGCCTCGGTTTCTCACACCTCCTCAGCCTGTCCTCTCCCTGCCACCTCCTGCCCCTGCCGCTCTGGCTGGAGAAATGGGGCAGGCTAGACTAGAAGTGATGTCCTTGGGAACTTGGGGCGATGTGGGGACTGTGGGTGCCAGCCTGGCAGGGAAGGAGAGTGCACGGGGACCTGCCAGGCTCGGGGAGAGGGGCAGAAAGCAGAGCACACTGCGTGGGGACCTCCCTGGGGCCATGGCGCAGCTCCTGGGGCTCCTCCGAGGGGTCACTGCCTGCTGAAGTGTCCTGAAGAAAGCAAGTCCTCATGTGAGACCCTTCTCTGACTCCTAATTTGATAGCGGTACCCTGTAAGGGAGGTGACAGGTCCTTTTTATCGGTATGTCTGTCCAGAACACTGTGTGTGTGGCCTTCAGACATTTAACCCTCTCACCCCTCTCTCCCCATTGCCCTGATTTCAATCTTCTACATTTGCTTTTTGTGCTAGGAGATATAGGAATGCTGGTGGTTTTCTTTCTTTCCCTTTTTTCTCTGTTTTTAATGAATTTTTCATTTTGTTCCACCGATACAGAAAGAATAACAATGAAGCAACAGTGTCAACAAAGAAAGAATTTTCTCCAAAGTCACACTGTGGCCAATCTGCAGCAACAATAATAGATTTTATGAATCCCACTAAAGAGAATTGTTAGTGGAGGGGGCAGGGGGTGTATCTCAAAGGCTCCTAAGTTATTTCTGCTTTCCACACCACAAGGCCCTGTTATAAGCAGCTATTTAAAGAACAAGCGAAAAACCAAGATCATTCTGCAAAAGCGGATTTCTAATAGCAGAGGAACAAAAAATAGATAGGTTTTTTGTGTGTGTATATATATACACACATATATATTGTATGTGTGAGTATATATATAGCTTTACGGTGTTTAAAGAAAATAAGTTACATAAAAAGGCAACTTTCTCCTGCTTGCTCTGGGAGATGGGCAGGATGCTGCCAGGGGCTGCGGACCAGAGCTGGACTGCACAGCGCTGAATGGGCTTTGGATTTGGTCTGCGCTCGCAGTCCTGCTGGACTGACGCTCCACAGCGGCTGCCCCAGTAATGGGTACAATTCCAAGTATGAGCAAGGTTCTCTTTTTAGATTTGTCGTTTTTTCCAGGAGGTGTTAACACCAATTTATGAGCTCAGTGAGATGATGGAGACGGGTGAGCAGCGCTGACCTTGGAACCTACCTCTGTCAAATTCCTTTTTCTGCCCCATCTCAAAGTCAGTCTAAAAGCAATAAAAGGATGTTGGGGGGGAGGGGGGGGGGTGAGCCAGGGCTCATCCAATTTCATGTTAAAAGAGAAAAACTCGGTGAACACAGTCTGAGCAAGCAGATGCCTGTAACGTGGCCGTGCTGTATCCACACAGCTGCTGTCCTGGGGAAGGGCTGCACATTTCACATCGGTCTCCTGCGCACCGCGGCTGCCACGAGTGCAGGAACACCTGCGCAAGGGGAAATGAATACTGGCATGATTTTTTGTCCCTGTGTATATACTGTTTATATCCAAGTGCCTTTTCTTTCAGGAACTGCACACTACATGCAGCTGAAGATGGTCTGAAAATAAAACCTGTGTTTATTTTCGTATGTTTTCTTACTGCTGTCAAAGTGAGGAAATGAAAGAGATGCTTTTAAGCACTCACTCCACCTCACCCAGGACACGCAGCAGCTCATAAGCTGTGAATGTGAGAGAGCACAAACAGGATTCTCTCTAAAAAGAAAGAAAAACAATGAACATGATGAGGAGGGGAAAGCAAATAAAGAATATTACTTCCAAGGATCATTCAAAATGAACCTCTTTGCCTGAATATTGGAGGTTAAACAATGAAGCTGACAACATTTTCTTCCTGAAAACAACACATTGTCTGTCAAGGTGCTTTTTGGCCCAGAAACGCTGCCCAGCTCCAATAATGGTCCTGTTTATGAGCTGTCAGGTGGAGTTGACTGCTTTAAATGATTGTCCTTAGTGAAGGGAGCAGAAATGCTAATGACACATGGCCAACACCTGCCCAGGTAGCACTCCTCCTCCCTTGGATGGTGCCTGGGACAAGCACCAATGAACCTGCGACTGTATGGGTGTCAGCAGCATTTCCCAGATCGACATTTCCTCTGTGTGGTTCGAGTGCCTGACAAACGATGGAAGCACGAGAACAATAAAGACTAAATCTTATCTTAATAGCCTTTCATTATTAACTGTCTCCAGATTTATTCACTATTCAAGGAGGGAGAGAGTGAGCCAGACACTACTGGTGTGAACCCAGGCAAAGATTCTGACTCTCCCAGAGCTGTCTGATTTCCATCAGTGAGATCTGACCCTGCAGTTTGTTTCTCTTTCAGCCTGTATGCTGACTATGGAGAAACACTGGCCCCATGCTGCTCTCATCGCCTGGCAGCTCTTGGCCTTCAGGTCCTTCTCCTGCCCTTGGATCCACCTGGGATGGCAGCCACATGGTTAAGCAGAGGCAGGGACCAGCTTCTTCCCTGCGGTGCCCCAGGCTGCAAGGGGAAAGCGGGGGTGCTGGTGCTGTCCAGGCAGTAGCTGGAAAAGAAGAGCATCAAGGGGCTGGATAAAAATTATTCCCCATCAGCGTGTTTCCCCCTGCCACTTCCATGCTCTAGGAAAGGAATGTGAATGTGCTTCGAAGATGCTTTGTTTTCCAGCACTTTAAGTACTGCCCTCCTGTAACAGCCAGACTCTTGCCCTGCAGCCCTCATCCAAATCACCCAGCATTTCAAAGGATTTCTTTCCCCAGAAAGCTAACAAGGTCTTTTTTACTTGTGGTTCCTGTGGGTGGGTGCTAGTAAATGAATCCAGCATCGTGGGAGCTGGCTAGGGAGATGGGGTAAGGACCAAAATTTTATGTGAAGAGAAATGGGAAATTTGGGGGGCAATGGATGGGGTAGAGGAGGAATCTGTCAGCAGAGCCAGGGTGCTAAAGCCTGCCGCGAGCAGTCCTGCTTAGCCGCCAGAGCCTGTGCTGATGACTTGCAAACTGATACAGCAGCAAAAAGAGAAAAATTCATAGTGGTTCGAGGAAACGTAGATCAGCCCCTTTGCAAAACGCAGCACCCCAGCCAGCGTCTCCCAAACCATGCGGGATTTCTGCCTGCTGTAAGCGTGGGACCATTTTTCTAGACAGATCTTAATTTGTGTTTCCTTTAGCACTTTTCCCTAAAAAGCCAAAAAAGGACAGCTTCTGCTCAAGTTCCCACCCCAGAGTTCCCCTTCTTAGTTGGACCATGTCCACTTCTCAGAGACCTGCTGTCATTAGGTGCCCAGCTGAAATCCCATCAAATTGCTTTAATTAAAATGGACATTAAGAGCTCACTTGTTCGAGCCAAAGAACATTAGGAGGAATTTAAATGAAGAGGTTTTTAAATCTGTGACATTTGTTCTAATGAGAAAACACTTTCTAATCCTGAGTGTCTCCTAATTCAAAACAGATTGGAAAGACTGCAAGTGAAAACAATTTTTATTTTTTCTCCCCTCCAAAAAACGCATCCTGTAATTAGTAGACCTAACTGGCAAATAGCATTCATCTCTTTCCTACAGCTTCCACATCAGCTTGGAAGCAGGCAGTGAAAAGCGGCGTGTGGGTGTGCCCGCGCTTGTATGCATTTTGTGTTAGGACAGGTAACCGAACTCACAGAAATTGCCGTCACACCAATCCCAGCATCTGAGGAGGAAACCATTACGGAGGACGCAGAGCACTCATGGTCCACCTAATGAAAGGCGTACTGCTGCCGTGGTGTGCTGAATGCTGAGGAGGAGCAGGGAAACAATCTGTTTGCAACAGAGAAAAAACACACTTCCAGTAATTTCTTGGAGTAGGACTATTTTCATCTGAAAACACAGATAATCAAATGTAAAATAACAGTGGCAAGAAAAGTGTGAAGCCTCAAATGAGAGTGACTTGGGGACCAAGCAAACCATTTCAGGGGTGTTTTAGACAGACACTAGAGAGATCAAATATAATCCCTCTCTTCAGAGTCTTTCTCTTTAACCATGGCCATTTCCCTGTTCCCCTATGCTACCCCAATAGGGGTTTTTGCAGTCTCCTGTGTTTTCTGATATTCTGGGGATGGGGTCTGTCATCTGCTTTATGAGCATTTCAGTGCCTAGCCTAACACTGAATGGCCCTTGGTGGAACCAGACTACCAAGAATAAGCAAAAGGAGTAAACTATTTTTTGTTAATCCAACAGATTTTAAGGGAGGAAGAGAAGGCAAGCAAGCAAACTACTTGTGAAAACTGTAGGCTCCTTAATTTTCTATGTATTTCACAAATGAAAGTCCTGCACAGTGGAAGGTGATGTGACCTGCCTCTTCCTTAGTTGTCTTTTATTTGGAAATATTAATCTCAGCATAAAACAGTCAGGCAGAAAACTTGCTGGGTACTACTACTATTTACTGGGAGCCGCAGCCATCCATGGTCCTTAAGGAATTTATCCTTTTCCCTAGGAAAAAAAGACTTGGCTGTACCAACAGAAATCCTTAAAATATCAGCAGTCCATCAGTTCTCGCAGTCCATTCCGTGCTGGGACAGTGACCTCCTACCGTGACAGCTTCTCCTGTTCTCTCTTCTGTAAATACAGTGGCGGTGACCAGCCTCTGCTGGGCCATGGGCAGCACCCTGCTCTGCTCCTCTGGGCCCTCATTTTCATGTATTAACGTCCTATGACCAGAGGCAATGCAGGACTGCTTCCCAAGCAGAGCATCTTCTCTGAGCTGTAGTCTGGGGATTTCTGAATGAGGGCACAGCGTTCTGCTGCGTTCAGCAAAGTAGGCAGACATCAGCCTGAATCCAACTTCCCACCTCCTTCAGATTTTGCAGAAGTTGGCTCCAGAACTAAAATTCACTGGCAGTCTTATTCTTCTAATGGGACAAACAAAAAAATCTGGATACGAAGACCCAAATTCTGAAGTCTGGATCAAGACATTTGCGGCACGTATCTATCTTTAGATCAATGCACAACGTTACCTTTATTAACAAAGAAAGCGCTTGCATATGACATTATCTTATTTAAGTATCCAGATCTGACTGGTTGCTCTTGTTGAATGGATGCTAGTGCCAGTGGTTCCAGATGGACCGCATTTGCGTTGCTTCTTGCTGGCTTGCTGTAAATACACTAGCATAAATGACAGCAATATTCCCAGAAACTCCTACTTTTAAGCATGTATCAGTAACTTTGTGAAAGTGTCTTTGAATTCATCCTACTGAGTGTTCACTTTGGAAATATGAAACACTTTACCTATGAGTCCAATTAAAACAACTTAGGCTTTAAAGCTTGGGTACTCATAGGCACCTTCTTGAAAGAATAATCCTGCATTGGCATATATGGATATAAATCAATGAGGATCAAGAGACAGACACCCGTTTATGCTCACTGACAACCCAACTTAGATCTTACTCAGTAAATCATCTCAAATACTGTGGAAAAACTCAGAACTGTTCTGAAAGATCTGCAAATAAAGAGACAGAAAAAGTATCTCTTATTTCAGTGGGAATTAATTCACTGGAAATATAGGGCTCCTTAGCTTCTGGATGCAGAATCTGTAAACATAAAGCATCTACAGTCATTTGCCAGTTTTGAAAATGAGTCTCTTAACTCTGACTGTCCCTTCTGAGATCCCATCTGCACCTCCAGGCAGCTCTGCTGCAGTTCTTCTAATCTTTCCTCGTCCTCCTCCTTTGACTCTGTCACCATGGATGACCCACCATGAATAAAAGATTAGGGCGTACCAGATTCAAACACAGCCTTTGCTTCTGGGGTCAGTGCTCTAACTCCTGGGCTGTCAGACAGGAAGGCTGTGGAGCCTGAAGGGTTCAGCTCAGGTCTCCACCATGCAGGTGCACCTCCAGTCACCTCCTGGTCCGGGTTGAGAAGATAATGCTTCACGTGTGAGACCTAGTAGGGCCAAGGCAATGCTGTGAAGGCTGTCAATTTTAGGCCTGTTCTCAAACAGATAACAGGGCACGTCACCAGCAAACCCATAGGAGGGTAGATTGGGTGAAGGGTCAAATGGTGGACAAAGGTAAAAATTAAGGATCTAAACTTTGAATTTCTGCCCATCATTTCTTGGCCCAGTCTGCTCCAGCCCTGCACCTGAATGCAAAGAAGGGGTCAGTCTGTGCAAGAGCAGCGCTGGACTGGGGGACACAGACCTGGCCTTCCCTCCTGAAGTTTGTCCAGCACTAGTTTGCAGCCATGTGGCGTGAAGCAAGGTTGGACCTTAGTACGTACCCAAGCCCATGCTGGTGATGCAGTGGGAGCTGCGTACAAGGTGTGAGCAGTGACCCAGTGAGAGAAGTGAGCCTTTGGTTTGTCCCTGCCCTCAACTCGGTGGAGAACCTGCCCTCACTGCATGACCTGACTTATTAAAGCCAGAGGCTTGGACATTTTGAAAGTAGAAGAGACCGTGGATTATCACATTCGATGTCTGGTACCTGACATAGGATTTTGCTCATATGTTGCTATATTGAGAACTTGTATAGGGTTAAACTTACCTCCCTGAAAACCACCTCGCTAAGAAATTTGCCTTGAGGAGGAGAGAAAGTCTTTAGGCCACCATTTTCGTCACCGCTCCTGATGTTTAATCTCACTTTTAAAAACGCATGTCTTGTTTCCTCCATCAATTGTTCGGCTTAGCTCTGCTACATAAAGTGGCCTTCAACGCCCACCACTTTCTCCCTCTGAGAGCACTTACCCACCACAATCAGATGCCTCATAAACCTTGACACAAAGCAAACTGATGGGCCATTACAGCCCTCACCTCATGGCTTCTCCTATCTTTAAGTCATTTCAGTGGCTCTTCTTCACTCATGCTCTCACTCTAAAAGCCTTTTAAAACCCCAGGCTTGGTGCTGTACTTAGGGCTGGTTTTCTGAGAGCTGTACACAAACGTAAGCCAGCCTGACTTTTCCTCCTTGACTCCCTGTTGAAACACCCAGTGATCACGCTGTGAGTAGATAACTGATTTTGAACAAACTGATTTCTTACCAGTTTGAGGTCCAATTCAACACCCATGCTGTTGTCTGATACTTTTTTCTGGAAGCAGCCTTACAGAAACTACCAGGACAGTTTACAGGCTGTGATGGCACTCAAACCAAACAGGGATGGCAGAACTAGGTCTGCTGAAAGGAACACATAGATGAAATTCACCTTCCAGCATTCACTGCAAGTGAAGCTGATCTGCATTTCTTATACCAAGCAAAGGCTACAGCTCAGATGCTAATTTTATCTTGCTGGCTTCGTAGCATCCTTGATCTTCAAGAGAACTCAAAATAACACGTAGCAAATGTATAACTAAGTTGTTTAAAAGAAGTACCTGCAAAGCACATAACACTGCTCAAGGGGAAAGAGCTTCTCTGCTAAACACAGAGCATGAAATCAGATCATACTGGGAGACTGAACAAATGGGCTCTTTACACCTTATCCTCACAACTGGGCTGTTAGGGGAGACCAGGGCAGCTTGGTCTCCGCCTGCCCTACAAACCTATCGCTGATGGTAGCATATAGGAAGGCCAAGCCCATCTTCACCTCCTAACGGCTTGTGACAACACGATCCCTTTGCTGAGCAGACACGGGACGATTGCCTGTCATGGACATCGGGACCACTTGGTGCTAAATGTCAGACACAGCTATTGCAAGAGATCCTCCCCACCCTGAGCGTAAATACCCAGTGCTGGGGCAGGGGAGGGCTGCTCCTGTCCCTGAGGACAGGCAGTTGCCCCTGCGGTGGTCCCAGCAAACCCAGGAGAAGATGAGTGGGGAAGCAGACAGTCCCACCACTGCTGTGTGCTTGCCTGGCTGGGGGCATTTGCACTAGGAGGGGAAACACAAGCCCAAGAGAGATGAGTCTGGAGTGCTTTAAGCCCTGCCAGCAGCTTGTCAGTGTAGCTCCCACGATCAAAGCTTGGGCTTCTCTCCCTCTGCAGAGCTCCAGCTGAGGCAGGAGTTTAGCATGAGCTTCAGGGCCTGATGCTGTGGTCCCAGGAGCAGGATCAAACCTGCACTATATTGACTTATAGATACATCTGCTGCAACAGTCTTCAAGGTTTTTTGGAAACAGCATGGGCTGGTCCTGCTGAACCCGTCCAGAGGCCAAGGGCAGGGCTCTTCCTTGCCCCCAGTGCACGAAGAAATGAGGGATCAGATGACAGCCCTCTCACTCAGACATTGCCTCCCAGGCAGTTGTCTGCCACCAGTGATTACTGAATTATTCCCTATGGAAAGCAAGTGTTTGCTTCAAGGCTGCTATCCAGGTATGGGGCCTGATTATCCTCACCTCAAATGTCAGGTGAGGTTGGGGAAGAGTCCAGTTTGCCAACTGGCAGTTTCCAACCCCTTCCCAGGAGCAGCCACAGCTCTCCCAAGAGCCACAGGTGAATTATTCTCTTAGTCTGTACCAGGCAGAGCTCTCTGGCAGGGAGGAAAAAGATTTCCTAATGTAACAGGGAAACATTATTGTCTTTCCTTGGTACCAAACTCAAGAGAAGACTGTCTCCCAGGTGGCAGGTATAGGGGTGCTAGGAGCAGCGCTGCAGAGCTACCGCACCCTCCGACAGCAAGGGGCAGAAAGCACATGGGCAGACAGCACGCTGGCTTCCACAGCAAGGATGGCATGGTGCTTCCAGGATGATTTCTGCATGTGCTAAGAGGAAAAAAATGAATAGCAGCTCTGCCTGGGATGGAGAGAGATGAGTGACTGGCATTAGCCCTGACAAAGCACACCTTGAAGGGGATTAAAACAACTCGCCCACACTGAATAACACCCCTTGCAATTCCTTCTCACTCTGGTAAGAGAGACCTGGTCCAGGGAAACCTCTTCTTTGCATTTGTGCAGCCAGGTGCCCCAAGTGCTGCTCAGCAGGGTCCAGGACAAGCGAGCTGGGGTCCATCACAACCTCAGAGAGAGGGACCCACCGTGATGGGATGGTGGGCAGGCACTAGAGATCTCTTCTGGAGAGAGGTTAGGGGAGAGAGACAGCCATGCTTTCTTACTACCTTCCATATTCACCTCCACACTTATTTTTGAGGTTATTTGACCATCTTCACTCCTTCTCAGACAGCATCAAGGTCTCACAGCCTTATCAAACCTACCTGCCTCCTTAAAGAGGAGACACAGACAGGTCCAAAGAGCTGAGTCCTCCTGAAGATGGAGACAAGGAGGGATTTAATCTGACAGCACCACAACCTAATCCCCCACACCTGCAGAGCTCAGGGGCAGATGGAGACATCTACTCTGCAAGTGGAACCAGGGTATTTGCCAGGAAGTTTAGACTTTGCTCCCTGCCTGTATTTTTTCTCTAGCTGGAGATAAGTAAAATGAAAAGAAGGAACTGGAGAAGCTGCTGAATTGGAAATGAGAAAGGAGCTGAGGGGCATTTTTTTGCTTGGATTTAAGAGTGCTTAGACTAAAAGTACTGGGAACCAGACACCCTCTTCCTGAGCTGCTGCTGCCATCCTCACTGATCTACACGGGGACCTGCTTTCCTGCGAGCCTCTGCCCATGGAGCAGGTACACTGCAGGCAAACACTGAAGGTCAACAATGAGAGGAGCTGAACTTCTCTCTTTCTTGAGCACACTTGTACTCAAATCACTTTCTCTGCCTCTCAGTGCTTTCATTAAGTATTTTCCTTATTTTCAGAGCAGGTGCTTGTTCCCATTCTTAATGAATCACTCTGCTCACTTGTAAACAAGATCTTTATTAGTTCCACAAGCATGTGGGTTTTTCTGTTTACACCTTTTCCATATCAATATTTGAAAGCACACTACCCTGTGCTGAATTCTTTCTCCTTGCCCTTTTTCGTCCCTGCTGCCTCTTTCCCACTTCTTTCTGTTCCCTGTCTGTTCACAGTTTGCACTCTCCCAGGTTTATCCATGCTGATGAAAATCAACCTTAGATTTTACATTTCTTTTGTTGGTCTGAATTAAATAATCAGGAACTTCCTTTCTGAATGAAACACATTCAAAGGAGATCTTCATATCCCTGTATAGGTATGGTATAGTCCTTTACATGCGTTTGGACTGGGTTGGTGGGAACTGAACACCTATATCCTCCAGCAGATTTCTGAAGGTCTACCGTCCACCTCGCTTTGGAGAAAGCTACACACTTACTTATTTATTGGATGCTTCTGCACCTTGTATTTTAAATTCTGATCTTATTAGTATGGGGAATTTGTGTTCTGGGGTTTAAACACGTGAAAACAGGGTGCTGCTTCCCCTCTCCCACGAGCTGTATCTAGGGACAAGACTACAGTTTCCTTTACCACAAGTGCTAGGAATAGCTTTGTAATGTAAATAGGCACTTACAGTATTTTTAACAAGCACCTGCTTTACCATGCTGCCTAATGAGAGCCTGGACAGAAATGCAGTGAAAGCAAAGGAAGGTAAGACTACTATTTAAGCTAATTAACAGCAAATTAAATTAAACTGACATACACATACATTTTGGGCTTCTGCATCCAAGAGGAGAGAGTGCTGCAGAGATTTCATTATTCACATTTCCCATCATCTGTTTTTTTCCCAGCACCTACCCACCCAATTACCTGGGGAAGGAAGAGAGAGAAAGACACTAAAGCCAATAAAATAATTCTCATTTACATAATAATTTTTCTGCATTGTGTTTAATAGCCTGCAAGTAACTGTAGAAGAATATATAGTCCATTCTTTAAAAAGCTTCAATGCACTAATTGAAATTAAATTACATGGAACTCAGTCTCTGTCTTCTGTTCATTGGGAGATAATATGCGAGCCAGTTTTATGTGTTATTATTAATATTGATAGATGAACCACTGTACTCACCACAGAACCACTTCCCAGATGTGTTTCCCCTTCCTTCAGCTGTAGGTGAACCTAAAATTATGGTTTTCCCCATTAAAATGGCTCATTTGATGCACCCAGGATTGCAATCCTTTAGCATTCAAGACAGTTATCACTGCAGGTAGCAGCGCCTATTTGCAGCATTAACACCGGGTAATGCAACTGCATTCTTTTTTCACATTACTTTGCATATGTTATAGCTCAATTAATCTGTCAGGGTGACATTTCCATCACAAACAAAATTTAAGAGAATTTAATGCTAAGTTGGCAGGCCTAGAAATTAGAGTCTGATGTTACATTCCCTGGAAGAGGCAGAACGTCAGGACGTACTTCCCCCACTTCCCAGCCCGTCACACAAGCTGCTGGGGTGGGAGTACAGGTCGTCTTGGTGCTTGTGGGAGATTCAGGCTCCGTGGCAGCTTGCTCCTTGCCTTCTCTCCGAGGCTGCTAACACGGAAGCCAATTAGTGCCAGTTGTGATGTGAGCACTTTTTCCACCAGGAGCTGGATTGAAACCTTTAATTCATTTTGCCCAGGCAGAGCCACACAAAATGTTCAAGCATGGAAAAAAATCCACAGATTCTGAGGGTTTAGAGTATCCCCATGGATTTTGTTCTTTGCTTCAGACTTGCGGCTTTCATTTAAAAAAAAAAGAAAAAAAAGAAAAAAAAAAAGAAAGGTTTCTTGCCTTTCTGATGGCGAAACTAATTTTCTTCATCTAAACTAATACCAAGCCTCCCTGAGCTACTTGTGCTAAAATGGGCTTTCTCTCCTTGGTGACTCTGGGACCTTGAAATAACAAGTTGCCAAGACGGGACATCAGTCCTCGCTGCTGATCACACCAGAGACAGCCTGCCAACACTCCAGGTGCCCCATGACGTTTCCCAGCAGAAAGCAGAATAACCAAAGAGCTCTGTGCTGTTGTTTTTCAGCTCTTTATGATCTGGAGTGAACAAGATGGGGATGAAGAGCGTGATGAAGAACATCACTGTCTCTGTACCAAGTGGCCCAACCGCACCCCAAGCTCTCAGCAGGTTCTGCCGAGGAGTGCTTAGTCCTCACTTTCATCACATTCCAATGTGGGAAGGACTTTGATCTGCTTCTCTGCATCAATGCTGCTGTCTGCTTGGACCTCTGCAGGGTTAAAGATAAGATAAACTGCCTTTTCTCCCACGGGGCTCCTCCAGGACCTGGTCTCTCTCCTCCTGCAGACAGTCTTTTGTTCTTAGAGGATGCAGAAGGGGGTCCCTTGAGACTGTGCAGAACTGTCCCAGAGGATGGTTTATACCAGGCAGCTGTCTCACCCATGCCCGAGGAGTCCTGCCAGTGGTCCAGCAGCACTGAGTAGCTCAGCGGAGGGTGCAGTGTGCCAAGCACAAGGCTACAGGGACTGGCATTTTACAATGCAAGAGGTGCCATGCCCAGCTCCCATCAGCAGGGCTTGGGAGGGTCAGCACTGACTTAGCTTAGATTACTAAGTCCTGCCCTAAAGACCTAAGATCTTCAAGAAGGATGAAATTCCCTTTCAAAGTAACCGATCAAATACTGCTCATACGCTAACAACAGGGTATCATTTTCCACCAAGGTAAGCAGGAATGCAGGCTCCCCCCCTGTGCTTTAAATGAGTCATCAGGCAAACATATCTGAAAACCTCCTGTCAAATAGACTTTACATTAAAGGCAGCATCAGAAAGCAAAAAATGTTTTTCTCAGGACAGGTATGAAGTCCTGCAGCTAATTAATCCATGCATTTACAGAAGAAATGCTTGACAATACACACAGTTCAACTGAGTTCAAGATATGAAAGAAAATATCAGAACAGGAAACCCACATATCTCCTTTGGTCCGTAACATATCTCCTTAGCAGCAGTTCCCAGAAAGAAACTATTTTTTTCCCCTCTTCAAGTAAAATCCTCTGTCGCAAACCCTGTTTTTTCGCTCAGCCCACTGAACTTGTGAGTGTGAAAAGCCTGTGTAAGGACTCCAGGTTCTGCACCACTGACTTTAGTAGGAATGCACTTGGGGAAGAATCATAGGATGGTTTGGGTTGGCAGGGACCTTTAGAGGCCATCCAGTCCAACCCCCTGCAGTGAGCAGGGACATCCCCAACCAGAGCAGGTTGCTCAGAGCCCCGTCCAACCTGACCTTGGATGTTTCCAGGGATGGGGCATCGACCACCTCTCTGGGCAGCCTGGGCCAAGGATTCACCACCCTCACTGTAAAAAATCTTTTCCTTCTACCCAGTCTAAATCTCCCCTCCTTTAGTTTAAAACCGTTACCCCTTGTCCTGTCACAACAGGCCTTGCTAAAGAGATCGTCCCCATCTTCCCTATAGTCCCCTTTAAGCACGGGAAGGCCGCAATAAGGTCTCCCCGCAGCCTTCTCTTCTCCAGGCTGAACAGCCCCAGCTCTCTCAGCCTGTCCCTGTAGGAGAGGTGCTTCAGCCCTCGGATCATTTTTATGGCCCTCCTCTGGAAAGACCATCACCCCAGTGCAGTTCTTGGTGGAGACACAGAATATTTGAGTGAAAAGGAAGCAATGCAGAACTGCTTCCTCAAACACACAGCAGATGTGCTTGGGTACCTGGCTGACACAAGCATATGGAGGGTCCAGCCAGTGAACAGTAGAGATGTAGCACTGATGGCTGGTTCACTGAGGTCTAGCTCTTGGCTTGAGTGTTCACATCAGCATCTCATGGCTTTTGTGGCAATAGCACAAGATTCCTTGCAGGGCTGAGTCCCTTATCCTTGGGAGGAACTTCTGGAGGAACAGATCAGTTGGAGAGACCTTCTCAGCACTGGAGGTAATGGCTTTCCAAAAAGATAGACCTTATGGAAGTGGCTCCATTAACTACCCCAGTCTCCAAGAAAAAGCAGACCCACAGCAACAGAAAGGGAGAGGGTTGGAAGCTACAGTGTGAAATGAAACTGAGGGCCTCTGCTTGTTACTGCAGGTGCTACTGCCATGAGACATCTCTAACAGCACGACCGTAAGAGCTGTGCCAGTTCGGCCAATGCTCACTGTAAATACTGATGATCTCTACATTCAGTAAAACCTTCCACTGCAAGGCATCTCTAGCAATAGGTGGAAAGATGTGAGCTCTTGTGATGTGAGACAGACTAAGTTAAGGATAACAACACATCAGGAGCATTCTGATGCTTGGCTTGGAGGAGAAAGAAGAAGGAGAGATTGTAACAGGTTGGAGATTTAAGAAATGGCAGCAGTCACAAGTGTAACCCCGGAGCTTGGGCTCCGTGGGATGAACAGCATTGCCCCTTGGTTTCTGTACCAAGCAGGATTGTGTCCTGCCTAATTCTTTTCCAGAGTGGAATTGGGAGTCAAATGACAGTAATTGCTAGTTCACTCATTTTATGGGGCTTCTGTAGGTTCAATAATTCGGTTTACAGCTCTGTAGAACAATTGTATTGCTTATTCCTTTGGTCAACAAATGAGGCCATTTACAGAGTTCTGGCTTGACTGTGTGGGGTTTAAAATCTGACCAGGTATGAGGGCAGTGGGAAGGATTACACAGACCCCCTACGCCAGTGGCAGTGTGGTTCCTTCTCTGCCATCTGTAAATGAGTTCCCTGGCACAGTTTCATCTCCCATCGCTCACATGTGAGCCACGGAGAACACAGCCCCAGGCTGGATCCTGATGGGATCCAGAGGGAAATGAAGTGCCCGGCCATCAGCAGCCTGTGAAAGGGCAGCTGCTGTCCTGTCCCAGGGCTGGAGGCCACCCCGGTGTCACACATACCAGCGCTGGCTGGGAGCACAGGCTGGCTAAGGGGTGTAAGTCTGACCCTGCCACATCTTCCTCCATGGGAGCTGGGGTTTCATTGCAGGGAACACATCCGATAGCCAGTGGGAGTGAAAAAATCCCATATATCGCTGTGCATGCAGCTATGTCCATGCTTACAAGTCCCAGCTCGCAGGGCAGCCTTCCTGTGGGGACACAGCTCCTGCGTCACTGCCTGCAGCCACTCACACCTCACAGGCGTGCAGCCCCACGGAGCTGCTCTGGACCAGCCTGTGCCTCTCTGGGCAGACACGGGCAGTGGGTCTCCATGGAGTGTGCAGTAAGGGGGAAAAAAAAGGAAAGACTTACTCCAACAAACACCTCGAATTCAGCACTGACACCATTGTGGGTTTTCAAGCTACTGAATCTTTTTCTTTTTTAGCTTCCCAGAAATACACAATCACATGTAACATTTATGTGAAAAAACACTGGCTTCTAGTTCTCAGCAGCAGAGTAAATATGGAAAACATGAATAGGAGAAGATACCAATCAGCTATTGAATGGGTTTAAGAATTAATTAATCCAGTCATTTCTGTGTTTAGCAATGCAATGCTCAATCTACATGAAAGACCCCTGGAGAAGCAGAGAGATGCTGGCCACCTTGTATATTTGTGTGCTCCCTATACTGTGTGTGCAATGTGAGTAACTTGTGCAAGGGAAAGCAGCTCTCATGCATCCCGAGGTCATAGATCGATCCTGAGGCCAGGAGTCAGCGCTATCAGGGCTCTGGCTGTGCAGGCCTGCACCTTAGGATGATGCTATTAACACACAAAGCTCATTTCACCTCTCCTGCCCAGTTTAGGCAAGGCAATGTGTACTGCAGGCAGTTGGAACAGGGCAGCAGGGAGCCAGGACCATCCAAACGGTCTGAGGGATGCTAAGACCTGTTACATTGCCTCTTCCTAAAGACCTCAACAGAAGGCGAGGTAGGGGACGGAGTGCATCTCAAGTTATTCCATGCAGCTTAATTATTTCATAATAACATCTTTAATGCATCTTCGAAGCTTGGAAGGACTCCTTTCATGCCTAATTGCAAGGCTTTCTGAGAAAGCAATCTCTGCTCAAAGGCATTTTCCAAGGATTTTTGTCTTTTGCATTTGTACATCAGTCAAGCAAACCACTATATTCAGCAGTCTCTGTAGTCTGGCTGCCTTTTTAACCTGTCCTGTAAAACCTTTAGATATTATTATCCTTCCCTTATTTGTTCATGTCTTATGAGTACAGATGCTTATTTGGAGCTTGCATTAGCATGCTTGCCAAACAAAGAAAAGACATGAAAGGAGCAAAGAGAGCAGTTAAGTTGAAAGTCTCTTGGATGGGCTTGGAAGTTATTTGTTACCAAATGAAAAGGAATCTTTCATCTGCTTTCACCTGGCACTGCTTCACTGGGGTGGGGAGTAGAGGAGGAGGGCAGGCATCCAGTCACAGTTGAGGAATCTCTGCAAACGACTCCAGCTCATGTCAGATGGGAGAAGGCTCCCTCAGGGTGTGTGTTTGAACACTTTATCCCTGGGCTGCAGCACTACAAAGACTCATGCTGAGCAGAGGCATTTTCACCATGTCAGTCACTCCTCCTGGCTTGCAGGAACAGTAAAGTCAAGTCTAATACCCCCACTGTGCGCGGGTGCACACACACAGCGCTAGCAGCAGCTGCGCGCCTGGCTGCCCGGGACGGTTGGCATGCTGAGCGGCTACAGCACCAGCTGACCCTAGCCACCATGGCCACTCACCGCACAACAGCCGAGCCAGGGGCAGAACAGAGTTTCTCACCGTGCTCAGGTCACCCCAGCGCAAGGCTAGAGGGATAGGCAGAGCTGGATGAGCAGATGCAGCACGATGAGCCTCACACAGGCTGTGGGAGCCGTTCCCCTCGGTGAGCAAGGACATGGTGTTCTCCATCCCTCATACCAGAGTGGCTTCCAGACCTCCTGGGAGTAAACACACAGCAACTGTGACCTTTTGAAGCTATCTTTCACTGAGTAATAGTTCTCTCTAATCACACAACCATTAATTGTTTCATGATAAACACATTCTCTCACTAGTCAGTGGGAGTTGGACACAACGGCTCCACTGCCCATGAAGATTGCTTTGCTCCAGCTGTTCCTGTGGTCCTGATCCTGGACACACCCCTTGTGTGGGGCCCAGGCCCACTTTAAACAGAAGGACTAAAGGGGACAGATCTACTATATCTCATGTGCTGGTGTTCTAAGGACATTAATTCCACTCCCTACCAGCCTAATTTGTTTGCATTTTGTCTGGAAAACCAGCTGGTGGCTCCTTAAAGTATTTCATGATTACTCCTCAAAGTGTTTCAGAGTATTTGACTCCCCAAAGTATTTCAAGAGCCGCAGCTCCAGCTGAGTCAGAAATACTCAAAGAGCTTCTTTTAATACCTGACCTGTGTGTTCACACCTCTCATCTCTGCAGGGTAACCTGGGGACTATGTTCAGTTATGGTACCATCAGGTATGTCACTTCTTTAAGCAAACCGCATGCCCCATCACACATGAACCAGAAGTCCATATTGGTTTCAGAGCTGGAAAGAGGTGAATGGGGAGTCAGTGCATCCCAGCAAGTACCATGACATTGCTTTGGCTTCAGTCCCTGCACGGGGGCCTGGAGAAGCGAGAAGCGCTCGGTGGTTGTGCCCAGGCCTGTGTTCTCCTGATCTGGAGAAGTGGTGATGGTGTGGGTTTCCTTCTGCTGAGGTGGGGAGGAAGCATCAGGAATCATGGCCACCCTCTGATGACCCTTGTACATTTAAAATCCAACCCTACAGTAACGAGTCAGGCATTGCCTTTCTGGCTACATTTTGTTCTGTTAGTTCTGCAAAGGTAAGCAGCAAAGCAAAAGACAGGAATCATAAGAATGACGAAC
Source organism: Anhinga rufa (assembly GCA_013400875.1). Lineage (NCBI taxonomy): Eukaryota > Metazoa > Chordata > Aves > Suliformes > Anhingidae > Anhinga > Anhinga rufa. Next base: position 28,972 of record VZTV01060098.1, read on the forward strand.
CCACACTGGAAATGGTCCTTGCACAAAACTCAGGGAAGTTTGCTCTCTCATCAGACGGCATCAACCTACCAGGCTGATACAGGACACAGAGCTAGTCAGCCCATTTAGATTTCCTTTTGATCTGGTAAACAGATACCAGATCTGCTGCACAAGGTGTCTGCATATCTGTCACACAAAAACTGCAGCTGGCACCTGCAATACCTCTGCTGAAACCGCACTCAGAAGATACGTTGCTAGCAGATAGGCTCTTACAAATACAAGCTCAGAAAGACAAGACCTCTGACAAGTGTTCTTATGAGAATAAACACAGGTCCATGGAGTATTACTACTTTAGATTTGATGAGGATCTGTTAATGCTCTTTCCATTCTCCATCACCACCTGACTAGGTGTCCTGACCATAAGATCACAAATCAGGTCCCTGAGGAACAGTCATTGCCATCAGACCGCTGCTTCTCCAAGCTGCTCCTTAACTGGGCTTTCTGGGTGCTGCTGGTCTGCCTGGCTGTTGCTTTAAAACCTGAAGGGAAGGCTTTTTTCTGCTCAAGTTTTCATTTCTTGTTTACCTGTTCATTTTAGTTTGGGAAGGAGACAGATTCTTTGCATTTGTGCTGTGAATAGAAAGCAAACCAAGGTTTTCCCAGGCCTGCATCTCACAAGGAATGGTGTCAGCATCAGCCTCCCAGCTCCATCAGCATTGTGGCAGCCAAGAGCACTCAAACATACCATGGATGCTAACTTCATACCTCCTGCGTGACACCAGCACCACACCAGCCCACTGGCCCTAAAGCAGGAGGGAGGAGTTGTCACCATACTTTGAGCTTTTAGCCAAGGCCAGATCTCAGACCTCTCAGTTATTTAGGAGAAGCTTCCCACATTTGCAAAGAAAACTCATCTGGCATGCTTTTGTTGGCTTTGACAGAGTCACCCTGACACTCACGCATTGTAGGTCTTGTCCAGAAGTTGAAATAACATTAGGCAGCAGAATTAGACATCAGGGAAAGAACAGGGTGCTACTACGTGACAAATCAAAGCATTCAGTCGTGAGGCCAGAAACATTTGCATCAGAGGGAGCTCAGAATAGAAGTGGAGCATCGAAAATTTTGGCCACTGGAGTACCACAAAGATCTAACAACCCTAGTGTTTTCAGAGCTGATTTTAATAGCCAGGTCTCTGTATCTTTGTTGTAACTCTGTGGTTACTCTTTTCATACAAGTCCATCAAAGGCTTCACCTGGCCCAGCTCCAGGAGAAAAGGTCCCACCAGATCTGGCATTGCTGGTTTTGGAGAATAGTTGAGCAAGATCTGCAGGAAGCTCTCTACTTATATTAGTGTCATCCTTCACCTTGATGATAACTATAAATAAAGTGCTGCAATAATCAACTAGATTGACTAAGACAGATGCTGCTTTTAACATGTGTACTGTAATTAACTTACGCAAGGCTAGAAAGCTCCATCTCAGCCTCTTCCCACAGTGGAGGAAGTTTGGCTTTCTAATAATAGGAGCTGGTAACACATGTTGAATTATAAAGTAATCAAAGGTGGTTTTGGCAGGAACAATCCAGATTTGTCATGCTTCCATTTAATCTCCAAGTCTGACAGGCATTCATCTCCCGATGGACTGGCTGCTTTTCTCGTAGCTCCTTCTGAATTTCTTTCCGCTGGCATAAGGCAGGGCACAAATCCTTCACAGTAGGAGAGGAGGATTGCTTTCTCTGACTGTCCTCTTGACAATGCATGTGCTGACTTGCTCTCACATGCCATATGGTTTGCACACACTAGTTAGCAACTACACACACACATCGCAGCTAATCTGGATGCACGTTATGTGTGCACACCCACACAAAACCTGGTGCAGCTATAAGCTATATGCTTCAGTCAGAGTGGCCTCATCCTGAACTGTCACATATGGGATTACATGGCACTGTCTGAGTAGCGGATAAAAGATGCTTCACTGCTCCCTTCCATTTTTCCAGCCTGCATGCATGCAATGTCCTTTCATTGCCTTTTGCTGCTGTTGATATCATTATAATCACCATAACATCCGTTGTTATTCTGGGACACAGCCTTGACAGTAAATGTTAGTTAACACTTTCTATGTTATTAACTTTCCTCACAAATTCACTCCTAGCCCCAATTTTCAGATTCTTATTCTAATCAGTCTTAGCACCCTTCCTGGCACCCCAGATGTCTTAGGATCATCACTGGTATCACCAGTTCCCTCCCGCACGCCTGACCTTCTCCCTTCCTCTACAGCTTCACTCTCCTTTCTTACTTGCTCAGCTCTTGCTTGGCCATATCCCATCTTTAGGTAGTGATGTAGGAGGAATGCAGTTCAGGCAGCCAGTCCCTTTGGCTTTGATCTCATCAGCTCAGCTAACTTCCACAGTAATCAGGTGACAGCAAGGGCTTCTGTGTATTCTAAAAACCCAGAATCCGTACTGAACTGCTAATTTGGGCTGCTAGACCATGTCCTGTGCCTTTTTGCTAGTGTTTCCTGCCATGTTAAGAAGTCCATCATGCCCTCCCATCTCTAGCTTACCTTGTCAAGCATCCTTCACGCATGCAGAGCATCCTGGAGGTAAGATGGAAGCTGTCCCTCTTCACCTCTCTGCTTCAAATCAGCTTGACTAACAGTAACCGACCCTCGTTCTATTCTACATTTGCTGCTTGCATTTCCCTGTGCTCTCAGATTTGCAGAACAATTTATCCTAGTCTGACTCCTACTTCCACACACAAACCCCACGCTCCCACAATAATATTTGTGCACTGTTTGTGTGTGTCTGCAGGCACCTGCTACAGATTCTCATTCCTGAAGGGACATCTCCAAGGCAGAAAAGTATGGCTGTAGTGGGCCAGGAGTGCACTCATGCAGACAGCCCTTGGCTGCAAAGCTTGCACCTCCCAAAGCCCATGCTCAACAAGTATCCCATGGAGAGACTTCAACACACTTGGGGCATTGCACACACAAATGAGCTCCCTCCCAGGCTCCTGCACCTTCACAGTTTTCTAGCTTTGGGTATGTGCAACTTTGCAGACCTGCTGGGGACTGCCAGCATCTGAAAACCTCACCTTAGAGTCCTCAAACATTACCTAGAAGCGAGCGATGGGAAGTTTATTCAGATGCAGTCAAAGAGTCATTTAAAAATTTTTTTTCCCCAGTTTTTATCTCATTAGGATGCCAGACAAAAAGTTATTTGCACATTGCATACCACTGACCTGGCTTCCACGAGCACCTTCTGCCTCCTCTGACTTCTGGGGAGGTAGAGAGAGCTCAGGACCTACCAGGTATGCAATGCCCCGGGTGGACAAAGATACAAGTGATATTTCCTGACTGCCTGCTCCAATGCAGACTCAACAAATTCAGCCTTGAATTTCCTTTGGTGTAAGACTTAGCCTATCTCTTGCGCTCGCTTGTGATTTATTTATGTTTGGCTATTATGCAAAGCAGTGGTCACTCGCAGCACAAGTACTGCGCTGGGAGGAGGCAAAGAGGATTAGATGTAGTAAATCAGTATATCTTTCCTTCTGATGTATTGAACAAGGAAAAGGCGTAAAGCAGGAAAGCATTCTTGTAATGGGAGAGAAGGACTTGTACAAAGAAGATGGAGAAGCGGGCTGTAACCATGTTAACTAAACAAGCCCTGCAGAATTTACTGTCCCTTATGACTTTCATCCCTATCTGTTGAGCTTCCTAATGAGGACACGTGACTTTGCTATGCTCTCACGTCACTTCAGCTGATGCAAATCAGGTTTGCTCCTGTCTGCTTTGTATGTTAACATCAGCAACAGGGAGGTCATGTCCCTGATGCCCTCATTAGAGGCAGCATCGGCAGCCCTGGGCGATCTGGGTGCCTGCTTCGCTGCGCTCAGACACATCTAAGGAAGAAGGAGTTAGCAACGGGTCCTGAGCACTGTGGGGGATACGAGCACCATGGGCTGGTGCAAGTTTTTCAGCTCGCCCTGAAACTCGATAGCTCCCTTTGCTGCAGCAGCCTGCATGCTGGGGTAACATCTCAGAGGTAGTCTGCCGTGCGTCAGAGGTGCTCTGCATGGTGTCCCTGCCGCAGCTGCCTTTTCTCCATTGGAGAAAGGCATCATGGGGAGCCCATCAAAGCCAGAGGAGCCTCTCTTTCATGATCCAGCCTGCTGCCGTGCTTCCCCAGGGCTTTATTTACACTCTGCTCTTCACCACAAATTCAGTTTACTCTGAACCGTGCTATAACACACCGCAGCTTTCATTGAGACAAGAAGCAACTGCCTCGTATGGGATGGGGTGCTCAAACAATTGGACAAAAAGGTAGAGAAAGAAGCAAACAGTGTCCTCACAGCACTACCGGTACAAGAGAAGTGCTATTCTAGTTCACATTTGAAACCAAATGCTGCATGTCAAAGCATGATGCTTTGATTCAAGCTGAGCACAATCCTAATTAAAGCAAAGTACTGGTATTTTGCTTGTGGAAGATACAGAAATCTTGACAACGATCCAGTTTCATGGCATAGAAGTTACATATTACAGAAAGTACAATGTGCTGGACATTTCTGGCATCCCTTGGGCCACTCCCAACAGCACTTGCCCCAGGCAGCAAGGTACCAGTATTTGCTCTATTGCAGTTACAGACATAATTTTCCAAGCCTTAGATTTCAGTTGAAACAAAAGTTTGCATCCAAACATGCAAAGGCTTCTCAGGTAGACATATGTAATGTAAATGTAACTCTCCCAGCTCTCTTCCAACCCAGAAGAGAAGAACGACATCTCAGTTTCCTCAGGTTTGTGCCTTTGGGTGAAGGGTTAACCAAAACCAAGCTCCAGCTCTTCCAAAGGGAAGTTAGAGCCATAGATTAAAAAGGTGGAATGGAAACATGTAGCAGTGGCCCTGGCTGCTCTGACTTCCGAGGGTTTTGCAAATGATGCCATGTTGGAAACACCGCTCTGAACATTTCAGTGATTTCCAGAAGAGAACACGCACTTGCAAATACAGTACACACAGAGTGAATGTCTGTGCAAATGGCAGATTTAACGTTCATCCATCTACTCCCAGCTTTTTGTTATAAGCTACTGCTTTCCCCTCATACTTCTCACTGCTGCTTAGCAAAGGTAGCAAAGAGCAGAGTTTAAGCAGCTGACCAGGACAGCGCTGTAGTGGGAACATTTTGTGTTCAGTGAGAGATTCCTCTTCCCTCCAGTGATAAAGAAGAACAGGGAAAATCCACTCTGCCTGGACCAGACTGTTTCTGGGATGAGCAGTCAGGAACAGCCCTGCCTGCCAACCTGGGAAGGAACCTCGCTGCCAGAGCGAGAACACAGTCCTGTACAAGCAGCAACAGGTCACAGCTCACAGGCCCTGGGAGGGTGGTTATGGCAGACTAGGAGAAGAGGCCCAAAAATTAGTAATGAGGCAAGGGAGTATGGAGTGGGTGACGTTTTGGGGGACTAAAACATCAGAGATGATAAAGACTCTGCTGGAGACTGAGAGCCAGGACAGGGACAGGCTGGGCTCCAGGGAGTCCCATGATCCCAGAAAGAGAGAGCTCGCAAGTGCTCTGATGGAAAGTCAGGTGCAGCCTCCCGGGCTGATCTAGGACAAGGTACTTGTCAACTCTGAGAAATGCCAAACCTCTTGGCACCTGGAAATGGCCAAGCTCTGCTGCTGCCGTGGGACCTTCAAGCTGGAGGGGGCAAGAGCAGAGGACAGCCGCAGCATATCCTCTGCCACTTTCTCACCCAGGTACAACCACAAACCCTGAGTACTGGTTTCCAGCAGAATTACCCTTTATGGCAAGATTACAGCATGCAGCAGCTCTAAACACAACAAAATTTGGCTGGCTGTTTTTCCTATGGCTCTAAGTTCTCAAAATGCAGTCAAAGCCACTTTCAGCTAGTTTCACTTAAAAAAGTCGTCTAGAAAACCTGCAAATTTCACACAAAACGCAAGCCATAAACCATCAAAGGTTCTCTTAGAGGTTTGGTGAACTTTAGCAATGCCTTTGATGAAAATGGTCTGAGTTTCAAGTGTGTAATGAAACCCCAAATCATTCAAGTTTCACATGGTTGCAAATATTTCTCACAGTTCTGATCAAAGGTGTATTCAGCAGGGAAGAAGCTTTGATTTTGCAGCACAGGGGACGTGCTGAAATTTTCAAAGCCAGGCCCTGGGATTTAGATGAGCAGTTCTTCTTGGAAGCAATACAGCTAAACTTAGCATCGCTTAGGGGGAAGTAACGTGAAGACGGCATGTTTGGATTCCTCCTGTTACCCCTAACCCCCTCCCAGGGGGAGGTTTTAATCCCCCACACTAACGTTCGGGAGGCTGCGTTCCCCCGCAGCATGTTTGGGTTCAACAGCTGCCCTCCCTACATATCCATTTCCAACACTTTTCCTTGACTTCACTCTGCCGGCTGCTGACATTGCTGCTCTGCAGCACAGCACTTCAGAGGAAAAGCTCATGTGTGTTTTGAGGAGGAGGCATTAATGCTGCAGGACTGGTTGCTGACCCACATTCCAGCAGACAGATGCAAAAGGCACAAGCACAGCTGGGGAGGTTTCCCTGGCTGCCTCTGCAGGGTCCCTCCACCACCCTGTGTCTCCCTGGCCAGCACCACCTTGGGTGGAACAGGAAAGCAGCTGCGTCTTTCACTGCACTCAGTGACAAGACCCAAATCCCCGCGGAGCCAGAGGCATATGTAAATGTCTGGTTTTAATACCACTGCCTTGCTGTGAAGTCTTCATTTGTGACAAAGATTTCCATAGCAACAGACTGATCCCACTAGCAGGACTATGGTCCCCTTGGAAGAGCAGGTGGAAGGAGGGAATAGAGAAAGCACAACACCGCACAGCATGCTACAAAGAAGCGGATATGGGTGTTTAGGTAACCAGAGTACCAGGCTCCAGCATGTCAAAGCTCCCAAAGAAAGGGAACTCCCCAGGAAACCTGTGCAGAGGATGCTGTGAATGCACTAGGCTAGGGCTACGGAGGCACAGACTCTGCACAAATCACATCTCCCCATCTTGATTTGCTGCCCCCCCATGCACAGCGCAGAGATCCTGATGGTGCTAACCTTTGCTGTGACACCTTGCCTATCTAAAGAGACATGTTACAGGTACCTCAGAGGCTGAGAAGCACTTTCAGGTGCTGCAACACTCCAGCTAGGTGTGCAAAGCCAAGGACAGATTATATACCATGCATCAGCAGGTGTAAGCTCTTATCACAACCCTGGCAGATACTTGCTCTATCCCCAGATCACCTCACTAGCCTATTTCTGTCCTCCAAAGGCAGCAGCTAGTAACACTGTCCTACCAGACTGTTCCATAATTAGCCACAAACTAATCAATGTTTAGATACTGCCTTTAAATCCTTAGTTACTTGGCACTGCAGTAATGCAAAGCTTTGTCATGCTGATAGATACAACTCTGTTACACCAGAGATACATTGCAGATGCTGTTTTTCCTAAGAACAACCCATTTTACAGGCAGCCTGGCATGATACTATGATTCATTCCCACATCCAGTTTCCAATCAGTACAAAAAATATGCACATGCATTATAGAGCCATCAACTGCTGCCTAAGAGGCAGCAACAGCGTTCGGTCAGTAAGGGCTGGAGCAGCCAAGGACTTTTTTAGGCAACAACAAGTTTTTCTTTCTAATGTGTTTTGCTTCTTGATAATTTTATTATTTTCACTGAGATATTACAGTAAGTGGCTTGGTAGCACCTTGTGATTCTGACAAATAAATCACATCACAGCAATTTAACTGTGAAGGTAGCACCTTTGAGTGGCATATTTCACTTTAATGTGTCTAGAGGCATTTATGCAGAAAGCCCTGCAAAGGCAAAGCAGATTTTTTTCCTCCAGTCTGTGTAACTCTCCATTTAGTTGTTTTTACTGTCCAAATGAGAGGCTACTGTTACAGCATGTTCAGAGACTAGAAGCTTCAAGGGGGGGAGAACATGATCCAGCATCACAGAAAACTTCAGTGCCTTTAGCTTTAGTATTAACTGACTTAACACCTCATCCAGCAGCACCAAACCCCACTGTTCCTGAAATTCAAGCCTAATAAAGGTCTTAGTGCTTTCTGAGATACTGACAAATATGTTGAGGAGCTTTTCTTACACAGATTTCTCTGAAGTCCTGAATGCTTTCATTGCTGAAGGCATCATCATTGTGAGAATGGTAACTATTTCCTTTACTCTACTAAAGACAGTAAAGGATGCCCCAGAAAGACACATTCAGTTCTTAGTTTTTTTAGGATGACTTGGGTGTGTTCACATATTTGTTAATAATTCCTACATACATTCAGTTTTGTTCTTACTACCACTATCCTCCACTTACCAGAAGCATCACCTTGCTGTTCTCCCATCACTCCCAAAGCAAAAAGCTGAGTTAAAGGGTGCCAGGAAAAGAAAAAAAAAGCCCCAAATAAAAACTTAAGTGCAGGAAGAGCTTTATTAGCACCCCCTCGCAAAGCTTCAACATAGAGGGGTACTTATGAGCCAGCTCAAAACACACTAGATTCCCCATCTCAAAGTAATATCCTGAGAAAAAAAACCCACATCCCACCTCACACCAGCAAACCCATAAGAATTTTAGGAGCCAACCTTTTACTCCTCATAAGGGCAGACAATCCGCTTCCTGCCTGATTCGCTGAATTGGTATTTTCTCCCCCTTCATGCAAACAAGCAGTTAATTATTTACAAGCCTGTCTGTAACGCTCTAGTTTACATGCTGGAATTTACATGATTTATTAAACAAAATAGCATTTAAAAAGAAATCCTGTCATAGATATGTCATCCTTAAAGGAGACTGAACATTTTTTCTTAAGGAGTAAATAAATTAAGGAATTGCTGAAGATGCCTTCTTTTGTTTGCAGCCATTTACCTGCTTAAATAAATCATCTCCCTCCTCCCTTTCACTCAGAGGTTTTGTGATGAAGTCTCATTAGGTGACTAACCTTTGTGAGCGTGTTGGTGTTGCAGCAGGAACTGAAGTTTATGCATTAATCATGAATTCCTAAAGGACTGTCTTAAAAATCTGGGAAGGTCAGCTGGTAACTCTGTGTTGATTAGCGGCCCAGAGAGTGCAACAGTGAGAAATTAAAAGGGTATTTAACACTCGCTACATGATTTTTTTTAACCCAAGCCTTTTTTTTTTTTTTTTCTGCTGTGAAAAATCAGATTTGGCCTGACTGACAAAACACTCGATCGTGATTGTGGTGGGTCATTTGGATAAAAAGCCTTACAAATGTAGAAAAAGAGATTTCATTTTTCTATTTCAAATTTTTCTTGAAACAACATCCCATTTAGAAGGAGACTGCTGCTGCATGTTCGTGAACGTTATTCATTACAGAAACAGACTGGGATGCTGTAGAGCCTGACTAATTTCTTACTGAGAAGTGCTCCATACTTTGTGGAGCTGGACCTTCTCTAAATTCAGAGTCAGAGCCTATACAAATCCTCCAAAATGCAATTAGCTGAGCGGTGTCTCCCTTAAGTGGAAATAAAGCCTAATGCATTTTAGGCTGAGTCAGAATGATTGAAACTGAACTTCAAATAATAAACATATCAATCATTTTTCCTTCATTAGATTACACCTGTATCAATCATGATCTTCACAGCAACCACAAAAGCACTGTTCCTATGTTTTCCACTGCTTTAAGTATCAATGTCCTTGCACTTGGCACGGGCTACCTGCAATCTCTAACTCATCTTTTGTCAGGTAAAATACCCTTTAATTTCCTTTTTTGACAAGCAGGTATGATCCATTCCTGCTAAAACAGCAGGTTCATTTGTTATTGCAGGAAATTATGTAAATTCAAGGGGCAACAAGCTGGAACACGGGAAGTTCCACTGAAATCTGAGGCAAAACCCCTTTGCTGTGCGGGTGCCAGAGCAGCGGCCCAGGCTGCCCAGAGAGGCTGTGGAGTCTCCTTCCCTGGAGCCATTCCCACCCCGCCTGGACGCGGTCCTGTGCCCCTGCTCTGGGGGTGCTGCTCACGCAGGGGCTGGATGAGGGCATCTCTTGGGTCCCTTCCAACCCCCACCATTCTGGGATTCTGTAAACTTAGCAGAAATTACCCTGTAAAATCTGTAAATAACAGGAATTTGGCTGTAGGCAAAAGCTAGTCATATTCAAGTGATGTTCACATTTGGGTAGAGACCGTACCTAAATCACTGAGTCAGGTTACTGAGAGATGGATATGGAGTCTTTTGAACTGAGGTCCAGTGACCTTTTCAAACACCCCGTTCTGCTGCTGGTCACTGGCTTTGATGTAGAAATCCTGGTGTGAACTTTGCTTGCCTGGGTTATCAGGAAGATCAGGCTAGATAATCATAACGGTCCATTCTGGCCTTAAAATCCCTGGCAACCTAGAGCAGTGAATCTGAGTATGAATTTTTCAACACTGACACTAATGTCTCTCTTCTTTTGCAGAGCTGAGCTATGGAAATACTTGACAGCAGCTGAATCGGCACAGCGGCTCGCACCAGAGCAAGTGCCTGTGGAAAACACTCTGAGCAAGATTATTGCAAAATATTGCCTTGCACCAGGTTAGGGATGTAATCAATGGAGTGGATTGTTTTCTTTCTTTCCAGCTGTTGACAGCAGAGGTTCGCTCCCAGCCTGCATGGTGCCCGGCTCCCCTCTGATTTTGGGCAGGCTGGAATTGCTGTAACTAATGGAGTGACTCTAGGCTTTTGTGAGTGTGAACAGAGTGAGACTCCAGCCTCAGGGGATGCAAAAAATGAGGCATGTTTTCCTCTAGTCTTGCAATACAGAAGAAAGATGTGTGCATAACCCCAGATAAGGATATCCACCTAATGGGAGATTTGACCACTCCCCAGATTGATGGGATAAAGCTGTGACTAAACCTACTTTTAGCTGTCTGTTGAACCCAGTTAGTGATGGGCCCAAGAGCATTAGAGGACAAAGGGACACAGCGCAACAGATACGATGTGGGAAAGGCAAACCTTACTGAGTGAAGAAATGAGTCCCCTTTGGATTGCAGCATGTGTCAAACTGGAGTGCTGCCACCTGCTTCTGTTCCCTATTTAATGAATACTCTCTGAATGAAAGAAAGGGATGAGCAAATTATCATTAGATGAGAAAGAAAAAGATACCTCAAGACACAGCGATCTTCCCCTGCCTATGAGGCTGGAGGTACACTTTTTGCTTAATAGCAGCAGCAGCAGCAGCCATATGAGCTTCCCCTCCAACTGCCTCTGTGTGCCTGAGCCGTTACCTAAACACACCATCTTCTTAACAAAATGGGAGTCTGGCATCTTGGGCTCAATTAGTTCTTAGCCTGGACTTCAGGGCTGTCAGGCAGATCATGATAGGTTATTTGTCATGCAGGGAAAACTGAGAGCACCACTGGCACTGGTGACTTCAGCGCATGGCTGCTGAGCAGCCAGCAAATGCCCTGGGCCTGTGGTCAGCAAAGACTCTGGAGAGCCACTGGGAGCTTTTCCACCAACCCCAGTGGGCACTGGGTTAGATTTTGAGAGTCTTAACTCAGACAGACGCATCCTGCAATATTCTTCAGTATGACGCATGGGCCCTGAGCAATGCTCAGGAGGTGCTCTGTAGGCTCAAACCCTTGCTGACCCAGGTTGGGATTGAGCAGAGATGGGAAAGATGATAAGTTCCTATCTCAGTCCTACTTCTCTGAGCCCAGTCACTGCTAATGGTTTGCTCATTTTCTGAACACGTGGTTTGCATTATTAAGATGGTAGCATCCCTCATTTGCAGCCATTTATCCTCTTCCTTGATTAGTAGTCAAAGAATCTATCTCAGGTTTTATAGGGGCTTTTCTTGTCAGACCCTGCCTGCAGCATCCTGGAAGGAAAGTTCTCTGAGAGGTGAAGATGAAAGTGCCACCTCGTACAAGGAGCCTTGACAGACAAGCAGAGTCCCCAAGACATGCAGTGCCACGCAGGTGGCTTTATGAGCAGCTTTTCAGGAGCGTGTACTCTTCCAGTGTGTTGTTCTGTGATACGCTCATAAAACAAGGCTGTCCTCCTGCTTTGTACATCTCACTTCAGAGAGAGCATGGAGCTGGCAGAAGGAGAGATAAAATGTAGAAGTTGCTTTGGGCTCCAGCTTCTAACACTGTCTTTGGAGCCAAATCCTCCTTGCCTGTGCAATCTTGGCTTGATTTTACACAGGGTCTCCTGATTCTCCCTCTCACCTGCTTCAAAAATGTGATTAGGCAAAGCATTCAAAATCTGGAGCAACCACCAAAACCCCTTCAGCCACTGAATAAACAAGCGCAGGCCTTCGCAGGGTGAAATCAATTCCTGTTAGTATTCTGCACAATGCAATAGAAGCAATTCTACTTAGCTCTGCCTTAAATGCCACTGTATGTCACACTTTGCAGAAACTGATAGTTCCATTTTCAGCATATTGATCTCCAATTCCATCAATGGTTTTGAGCAAATTCACCTGTCCAATCCACAGTGCAGACTTGAGATACCCGATCTGCAGCAGGTGTGTACAGAGAGGTCTAAAAATGTAATTGGAGATGTAGGAGGTCCTGATGTGCTGCACACACGTGTAGCATCGCCAAGCTCCAGGCCAAAAGGGATGTTTCACTTTGTTCATTAAGGAGCTCGTTTCTGTAGGAGCACCAGAGGTCCTGTCTGGCAGGAGTTTAGACATGAACAAACGAATCTGTTTAGTGACAAATGTATATGCACGGTGTCACCAGCAGCCTCCTGGTAGCATTTTGAACAACAGATGAAGGCCAAAGAAGGAAAAGAACAATTGAAGTGTGAGGGAAAAATATGGCAAAGCACACAAAACAATCAAGGACAACCTTCCAAGAAGACCTCACCATAAACAGTGTAGTAGCAAATGTTACTTGGTGCATTGGGAAGGAATGGTGAGGAGACCATGCGTGCTCTCTACGTCTCTGCAAAGTTCATGCAGAGGGAACCCTTTCTTTCACCTCTGGCATCACCACAGCTAAATGAATGTGTATGGTATGAATGCCCTTATTTACACAGTCTGAAGGTACAAACCAATTTTGGCACCAATGTACAAAATGACAAGAATAGTGCCTTCCTTACTCTTTCAGTACTCAAAATACTAAATCCTAAAGGCAAAAGAGATTTGCCAGGGTTTTAGATAAGATCTGAACATCTTCCCACAAATCAAGGTAGGCAAATAACTCTCGGAAAGGTTAAAGTCACAAATGAGCTCTCAAGTTTTACCTGTTGCTGAAGGGTGTTTTGTATCCTGTATAAACGTGGCCAACCGCGCAGCTTGGTTTCAGTGGGAAAAGGGGATGTGACAGCGATAACAGCAATGGGCTGTTTTTACAGTTTGAAAGAGTCATTGTTTGCCTCACTGTGCTTTGGGCATGGATCCAAATGTTGCGGGTCTGAAAATGACCACCCTGTCCTCCATACCCTGTCCGCCACCACAGCCTGTGCTATTTCTACGGCAGTCTGTTGGCCCTGTCCATCCCAACCTATGGCTCTGGTTATACTTTGGCTTTCCTCCAGGCTGCGGCTGCTGAAATTACCCCCACTATGCCCCCAGAAAGGGGTTTGTCTCCAGCCTCCCTGCTCCTCCTCACTGCAGGCCTCATGGACGCTAGCCCTGGTGCAGAGAGGGGACAGCTCAGAGGGGCGTCTCTGGGCTGCAGGGTAGGTTTCTGCCATGGCCTGAGAGAAATGTAACAGCACTAAGTTTGTGCTTGGGAGCCGAGTAGCAGAGGACGTGTCGGGGACACCCGGCAGCTGTGCCCAGTGCATGGCCACCAAGGGCAGGGACAGTGTCCTGGGCCTCCTGGGCACAGGCGCTGCCTCTGGGCCTTCCTCCGAAGGGTGCTGGGCGGAGGGGCGGTGTGGGGGGCTGCGGGGAGCTGTCATCCCCGTCACTGTGCCACCCCCAGCAACGCAGCAGTCACAGTGCCCCGGGGCAGGACAAAGGGAGATCCTCCCACCTCCCACTGCCAGCCCGCCCCGCTTTGCTGTCCTCACAGAGCTGGCCTGGGGGCAGCCCGAAGACATCCAAGAGGAATCCCTTGAGGAGCCAGTGGGATTACTTGGAGGGGGCTGAGGGAGGAAGATTGGAGGCTGGACGAGGCTGCTGCAAGGCCAGCTCCCGGCAGGGTTACACTTAAAGCTCATCTGATGGACTAGAATCCTGCCTCAGCCTTTGGGGAACAGATGCCAGCTCCTCAGGAGATCAGAAGAACCACCAACCCCTGGAGATGCCCGAGGCTGTCAGGCCTCTTCGGCTGGATAGCAGTGGCAAGACAAGGGGATGCCTTCTTGCGGAGCACTGCAGAGCTCACTGTCCTCATCTCCTGCAGAGCCAGGGTCAACAACAGTAAGAACTGGGATGCACAGATGATGCAAAGGGTCCCAGTGCTCCAAAGCACCCACTGGCATCCTGCCAGGCACGGGAAGGATTCTTGCCCCCAAATTGATCAGGCCAGGGGCATTTTGCCCATCTTGGAAGCCCCTGAGATGGCTCCAGGTTGAGGGAGAATAGGGGTTGGGCATCTTCTGGGAGGCGTGACCAGCCTGTGAGACAAGGAAGCAGGTCTTGCTCACATCCTCGGGGAACAGCTGATGGCCAGCTCAGGGGTCAGGAAGGAATTTTCCCCTGGGGCAGATTGGTCCTGGTCCCTGGGGTTTTTTTTGCCTTCCTCTGCAGCATTGAGCATGACCACTTGTCAGGGCTCCATTGGGCCATTTTGGTTAGGTGCCTACAGCTCATGCTCCACAAAGGTGGCCCTTGTGCCACCTGGGGGAAGGAAACTTTCTTTGCCCCCCGGGCAGAGAATCCTGGTGGTCCTCACACTGAGCAGGAGTGTTACAGTAGAGCTAAACACAGAAAGAGCACCTCACACTGAAGTGCTAACGCCTTTTTGTGCAAAACCAAGATCTCCTGTGCAGGGAGTACATTGACCAGAGAAGCCTGCAAGATCTAGGGACAACATGGTCAGGAGTACTACGGTTAATGAACCCCTGGGAGAAAGAGTCACCTCCTTCCTTACTGAGGAGTACACTTAGACATGCTAGATGCTGCAGTCTTTCCTCAGAAGAAAACTGCCTGAACACATACACCTTAAAGTGTGCACAGAACATGCAAACAGAAATCAATTGCAGGTTGGAGTACTGGGATAAATTAATCACTGGCATGACTCTGACGCCGCATTCACTGCTAGTTGCTAAGTACTGGGCTGAATGTGGGCATTTGACAGTTGGAGCCCTGCACTCCAACATTTGTGTTCCTGTTTGGTTTTCTGTCATGAATGTAGCAAAAAATACTGAAGGTTCCTAATGGCTGAGGCTGTATTAGAACACAAAAATAATAAACTAGAACAAGACTAGCAAGACTAACTACTGCCTAAAAACCAAATCCTCCTTTCAGATTAGACCTGACTTCTGGATTGAAACAAGTTCCTTGTGGGTCTTTCTCTGTCTGTCACCTCTGCTTCTGGGCTATGAGTTGTTCTCTGCTGCAGGCCAGGAACCTCCTCCAGCATCTCCCAGCCATGCTGATGGCTCTTCATCTTCTTCACCTGCCCTCTTGTTCTCAGCACTGTCTCCAAGCCAATATTGTATCAGAGAATGAGCAATCTCCACTCCAGGTGCTGGTAGCGAGGACAATGCAATCAAACACTAGCCACCTGGCTACACCACCACCTTGGCAGGGTGTCTTTGTCCAGGGACTATGAACAGCCAGTTTTATCGTCTGTCCCCTGCAGATACACGCAGACTTTCTTCTTACTAGGACCATCTCAGATTACGTAGAGGTGACAGCTAGAGAGCATTCCAACACAGGACATCGTTAATTATTGGGGTGAGCTGAGATTAATGACAATATTTACCCAGAGGCAGGCTGGGCAATTGCTGAGGACCATTTTGGGCACAGGGGATCTTTCTCTGTGAGCCCACTGGTGGGAAAATAGAAAAACAAAGAGCAAAAAAATGTGCCCATCTTGCTCCTTAGGCAGAGCAGGAAAGCAGATGATGCTTGAAAAGGGGTCTACGAGGGTAGGTGAAATATCTGATGAGAAAACTTCTTTGCCTCCTTCACTGGACAAACTGGGAAACAGAGCAGGTGGAAAAGAGAGTGCAGGAGCTGCATAAAGTGCTCTGGTTGCATTCAAGATGGCTGAGTCTTAGACAATATGCTTTTACGTCCTTCATTCATATGCCCCTGATGTTATGATGGGTTATATTTATCAAGCTCCTTTGACAGTCTCCTCTGGACTTTGACCATCAATTCATCTCCTTTCACCTGCTTCGAGCTGCCTCCATTTTTTAAGAGCAGTCTGCCAGAGGAATGTGTTCTGCAGAAATTTGTCACTTCTTTCCATCTACACGCACACCCCTCTGAAGGCAAACTGTGAAGTGTGGCTCTTGCTCTATCGCTATATATTTAATCTATGTGAGGCTTCTTGGTACAAAACAATCTCCTGGAGGGTGAACCTCAGTCTGCTGTGTACACAGCAAGTGTACCTGGTACCTGGGCACTTGCTGGTGCGGCTGACAAGCCTGAGCAGCCCTGAGCAGCTCAGAAGCCGAGTCCAAGGTTGAAAGCCCAGAGGGTGTTCAGAGTGACAAATGAAAACACTGTGGAATAGGAGAATATTTCCTTCTTTTCTGACTTATTGTTAGTGCAGTTGTAGGGGGAATGGCAAACTCCACTGCTCTGATCTTTGCTTGTAATAAGCTCTCCAGCACCCCTGCAAGGAATTTTATTTTAGCTTGATGGGTTTTAGAATTTAATTTTCAGCGGTTCAGAATTTATGACCCTCCAGTGCACCTGAGCTCATGGAGTACAAAAGCATTTGCTTCTTCTCCTCACCACACAGAAAGATACTTGCCTGAATTTCATCTGTAAGTTTTAGTGCTGGATATCTGAGATACAAAGAAAATAAACTACTCAGGAATATTCTTTTGTACCAGCTTTGCATATTCCTAGAGCTGGGCTTCAGAGCTTTTCCACTTTCCAATCATTTGTGGAAGATGAGGTTTTCATTTGCAACAAAGGTTGGCCAAAGCAAAACTGTTCTGAACACCCAGACTCTGACTGCATCCCGGCGGTAGCAGGCTCACAGTGCTGGATCCCATTGCAAGCCATAGTTTTTCTTATCAAACCAGGCAGGAGCAAGTTGTTTCCTTCTTCCTGTTGATGGGCAGGCTGCGAACGGTAGAAGTGACTGGATAGGTTTTGCAGAGCATGGTGGGCTCTCAGTGTAAGCAGAAAAAGGACTGGAGGCAAGGGTTGGTAACTGATTTTACTGGGTTTAGGAGAGGTTGTTTTCCCTGGCCCACATTGTGCTCCCCATGGCGTGGGCCAGCGCGGGTGGCGCTAAGCTTGCTCTCCAGTCACCCTGCCCTCCCAGAAAGCATCAAATACAGTTTAACATAGTGGAGACAGAGGGACGAGGGGCCCACTCACTGGGCCAGGAACACCATGAACAGCACTTTGTTACTGCCCATTCCCTGCCAGAGGATGGTGGCAGCCAGCGTGGGCGCTGCGCTGGGCGCAGCAGCGTGAACCCTGCGTGCGCCCCGGCCCCTGTGGCCCTGAGCAGCCTCCCTGGGGCTCCCTCCAGGCATCCATGTTGGCTCTGGCCCCAGCACCAGGCCTGGGCTGGGGGTGCCTGTGACAGCCCTGACCCTGCTGTCCCCCCACTGGTGGACTCGCTGACGAGCCTGGCCCGTGTCCTGCCATGGCCCCCGCTGCCCTCCCCTGCCTGCTGTGGTGACAGAGGGCCCTGCAGAGCCGGGGAGCCCCGCGAGGCTGTGGGGTGAAGGGGCTGTGCCCCAGCCCAGAGGACACCCTGCAGACCTGGCTGCAGCCCAGGGCCCCACCAGGTGAGGACGGGGAGAGGAGCCTGGCAGAGACCCTGCTGCCGCCGCCGCNACACGTCTATGCCCAGCCCTGGCACCAGGCTTTGCTGCCTTGGCTCTGGCCCTCGGCTGCGGCAGGAGAGGGCAAGGCAAGGCTTTTCCTTGGTGTGTGCCGAGCTCAGGCAGCCCGGGAGCAAGAGCCTGGCTTTCCAGTCCTGCCTCAGGGCTGTTGAGAAACACAAGTGGAGAGAAGCAGCTGCTTCTTTAAATGGCAGGATCCCCCCAACATGCCATCCCCATTAACATGAAACTGTTTTTATAATAGGTGCTCAAAGCTTTTAAACATTTGTGGACCAGGTTTGAATCTTGCTTTTAATCCTCTAACTTAGCTGTCTAGACCTTAAGCAGCTACCAGGCATTGTTTCTAGAGCAGGACGTGTTATCCCTGCTCTCACCCTCTTCCAGCACAGGCAGGGCAAGAAGCAGTGCCGAGAACAAGGGTCACCGAGTGCTCTGTTACAGCTCTTCCATTTGCCTGACGAATAAACAGGACGAACCCGAAAGCGGTGACAAAACCGCAACTGCATTGGCATTGAGGAGACGTGGTGGGATACGCGGCAGGACGAGCCATTAGCGTTTGGCTGAAGCAATGCTAATCCAGGACTGAAAAATATGCAGCCCAATTACTGCAGCTCTACCACTGAAGTAACGGGGAGCTTGGGAGTGGGACTGATGAGCAGCTTCATAACGGGCTAATGAGCAGTCTGGCTGCTCTCCATCAAAGACCTAGCAGAAGTTGGTACAAGACCCCTGGGGTGGTACAGGAGGGGAATGTGCAGACTGGGAAATGTCCAAATATAGCATTAAAATACAGTGTGAACTGAGTGGAAGCTTGTGCTTAGCACATGGATAAAGCAACTTAAATGTGACAGGTGCATGAGAACAGCTACATTCTCAAATTTATATTTGCATTATAAAAAGCACAAGGAATAGCTTAAATGTATATTTAGGAGAGCCATTTTAGACTTAGAGCTTCTGCGTGGCTGGAAACACCTTTTGTTCCAGATAGTGGAGGAAGATGCCAAAAAAACCCAGCCTCTTGGGGTCTGATTATTGACGAAGAGTAGAGAAAAAGGAAGAATAGGAAAGAGCTATGGGTGAAATAGCAGGTATCAGAGGTGGGAGGTGGTTTGGGAGGAGCTGCTGAGGATGACAGAGGAGGAGATGGGCAGGACCTGAAGAGGACTTTAGGGAGAGGTTGGGGATGGCAAGAAGTATCTGATGCGCGTGGAGCTGGAGCCATTAATCAGGCATTTATTCCTGCTGTCCCGTAAACAACCAACGATCACCATCTCCACCTTCCGCGGACTGGCGGTCCATGAGAGCTTTAACAGCTTTCTACTGCTCCTCATTATATGTTAACTGAAGGTCTTGCTGTGGATCTGAACACCAAATCCTGCTGATTAAATATGTGTGAAATCATGACTGCTGGACCGTAGGATATTTTTTCTTCTCAGGTTTTAATTTTTTTAAGAATCCATGAGCTGAGGGCATTAGTAAGTTGCTAAAGTCAAGATCAAAAAGTTAGGCATTGTCTATACATCCTAAATTTGCCTCTCCGATTATGCATGATGCAATTCATTTTCATGAACTGTTCACGTGCATGCGAGAGCTGACCTGCACCTGCTTTTGCTGCCTCCTTGTGCTCCTGGCAGCATAGCCCCTGCGGGAGTTCGGTTATCCTCTATTTTCTTTGTAGCTGGGCAACAGGAGGTTACACGGCTGATTAACCGTGATTCAAGATACATTTCCTTGACAGGCAACTATTTCAGCATGTGCTAAAACGTGTTTGGGAATCATGTCCCATAGGTCAGAACTGGAGCCCCAGAGGATGTAAGTAGCTTAACATTCTCCACGGTGAGTAAAATAGTTGATATAAATTATAGTTATTCAAGGGATGATTGAAAAGCATCTGTCACAACAGCACATGTACTGTAAGCCTGCCTAGCACAGGGGTTAGGTCCCCGCCCAGAAGCGCTGATGATCTTTCTTAATCAGCCTCTAATTTCTTCCTTCCAATTACTTGCAACATAATGATCTTGCGGCACAGGATCTTTTATTCCTAAGTGATCTCTCAGAAGCCTTTGATGGTGCGTTAACAACCTGAGAGGAGTGACTTGCTTCAAAGTGGCTGGGCGATGATCTCAGAGGGATGTAGAACAGGGTAAGGTACTTTGTAATGTATCATCAGTTGCTACTAAAGTGCTAACATGAATCCCTTGCCAGTCATAGGTTGCAAGCACCAGTCAGATCCTGCCTGTTACACTTTTGATGAGGGAAGTTGCAGTGTCTTGGAAGTAAAACTGTCTGTGACTGACATGTTTTGCTTCAGCTGCCAGGGTAATAAGTTATTTCTGTGCAAAAACTGAGATGTAATTATTCCTAATGGTGTCATGTTGACTTGCTTCTTGTACTGCTAGGCAAAAAGGTAGTTTCTGTAAATAGAGGAAACTAAAACCAATTAATAATAAAAAAGATGACTTCTGCAAGTGTATGCCTGAATGAAGAAAGCAAAGAGATGTGTGTGAACACTTATTCCAATCAAAATAACAAATTTTCCAGCAAGTTATTTCTGATCCTTTCTGTCCATTCCTCATCAGCATTCATAGAAGTAGATATTGTTTGTGACAACTTCAGTGAGAAAAGGAGCGTATGAATATTAATGGAAATTACAAGAAATGACATGCAACGGTATGTGCAAAATCTGTATGAGAAGCAGTTGGGCTCCCGCCATGTGATCTTGCTAGATTTTGCACAGTTTTGTAACATCCCTAGTAACAAATGTGGGTACAAATGCAGTATTAGGTGGCTGATCAAGCCCTACAGGCAATAAATAGCTAATATTCAAACTAAATTAACTCTAGGGAAATCCTTGGCTTAGATCTCTTTTGCCTACAACATTTAGGTCAGAAATAAATATACGCATATTTTACTAGGCTGTTAGGGTAAGGAGTGGAGAAAATACCTACTGACTTCAACAAGGTCAGGTTTTCACCTTAGACTCTCCAAACACAACTTGTGAACTGAATTTGCAAATAAAATAGAGCTGAATTTATTAGTTAATCCTGTGACTGAGCAACTGTGCAGAATTTTATACGTGGGCCTGGGACTGCTGCTGCTGCTGCTTTCAAGTAGAAAATGAACCAAGAGTGGACAGGGCAGAGCAATGGCTCTCTGAATGGAGATATATGTATGTATAAAACTCAACGTTTTAGAATCCAGCATTGTTTTCCTGTTTTGCATGAATACATATCTCAGGTGGTCTGACACCACTAGGTTGTGATTTCTGTTTCATCCCCCCTCCATCTCCCACATAGTCAGTGGGGTGATCATCCTGATGCTAAATGAGGCGCTGTTAGTGCATGCACTATCCATCTGTGTGCTAACAATCCTTTTACCCTAAGTTCTGGTATTGCACAGGGTTGCTCCTGAGCTTCTAGATAAATCTGAATTAGAGATGAATGTAGTGAGATCTCTGCTTAACCAGCTTGGGCCGCTGTCTAGTTTTAGACCCGTGTGTGTTCCTATCAGAGTGCATTTTTAAAAATAATTTCCTAAGAGTTTTTTGTTTGTTTGTGGTTTGGTNCCCTGACCCTGCTGTCCCCCCACTGGTGGACTCGCTGACGAGCCTGGCCCGTGTCCTGCCATGGCCCCCGCTGCCCTCCCCTGCCTGCTGTGGTGACAGAGGGCCCTGCAGAGCCGGGGAGCCCCGCGAGGCTGTGGGGTGAAGGGGCTGTGCCCCAGCCCAGAGGACACCCTGCAGACCTGGCTGCAGCCCAGGGCCCCACCAGGTGAGGACGGGGAGAGGAGCCTGGCANGTTTGATTGGTTGTTTTTTTAAATGATATTTGCCCTTGACCTCTTTTTCAAAATGAAATTAAATGAAACAGTTTCAACCGCTTTGTCATTCAGTATGAAAGAGTGCTAATAGCTTATCAGCATTACTGCTTCTGCTCCTTTACTGAATGGTTCACCTCGTATTCTCCGAACCTACAGGCTCCAAACTTGCTGCTTGTGGATGTGACATAACATCTGGTTGAATAAGTCTGCTTGTAAAGTTCTTCTCAAAGTAATAAAAAATCCCAACCAACCTGTGAAAGGGCAGAAGTTAATTTAAAGGGGGGTAAGTGCATGGGAACATTTGGAAATATTTGCTTGACTCTGAAAGCTGTGGTTCATAGGTCCTTTACAGTGCCTTGGGAAATAGAAGCAGGAACGGGGACAATCAAATCAAAGGTGGTTAAAGTGCTGCCACCTTTTGGTACAAAATTAGGGAGAGCTGTTGCCAATACTGACTTGGAGCAAAAAGTCTTTTCAATGCCTTAATAGCAATGAAAAGGGATCCCCTGGATGTAACCTGCTTGACAAGAATGTTACCCCATGTAGCTGCTTTCTTTTCTTCTCCCCCTGCGTGGCCCTTCCTTCTGTCAGTTCTCTATTTGCCTGTTGCTTTCACCAAGAGTTTTCATGCCATTGTTTGTCATGTTTGTATCTATGATGAATGCAACATGAAACTGCGCACAGCATCCCACAGCCTTGAGAAAGGATGCTCTGGTGCTTCTTTTAGGAAGACCGGTGTCCTGAATCAAAGACGCGTAGCAGCTGAGCAGGCTGTAGAAAATTGCTTGACATGGAAAAATGACTTGTGTCTAAGTGTTGCTTGTCTCCTGGCACTCTAGAGCGGGGATGTGGATTGAGCTGGTTTATCAGTCTCACTAAGAGTCAGTGGTAATACACAGTTAGACTTGGAACACTGCTTCTTCCTCTGTGCACCATTCAGGGACAGAGATAGAGATAAAAGGAACAGCATGTCACATTCACGTGCAATTTTACTTCCAGCCACTCTATGTTTGAATGCTTCTAATGACATTTTTATGAATTTTAACCCATAGGAGAAGGCAGGCACTATATAAAGTAATGGGAAATTTTTTTCAGTGTGCCTGTTTGTACAATTGAAGGGACGTGGGACCAAAACAGAAATCTCACTTTCTTTCAGAAGTAAATTTCTTGGAGGGGATAAGAGATGCCATGTAAAGACACTCTGATGTCACTTCCCAGACTTTGGGATGGGAGGTTGGCATGCAAATATCTGTAGGGATCTCTACTCACTACTGGATCTTGTAGGAATGGAGGCAGTACATTAAAGTTAATCAGGAAATGGCTGATGTCCCCACAACACAGCCGTGCAGCGTCTGACACTGATTCATGTTGGGGTTAAGCCTTCACTGAAGGATGCACTGCAGGTTACCAGGGAATGCTGGGTTACGGGCTCTGCCTGGATACGGAGGTGCTGTGAGCAGCAGGCTGCGGATCACTAGCGTGTGCCTAAGGTTTTTAATAGCCATTTTCAGGGTTGGTAACGACAGAAATATTTTATTAAGTGAGAAAGCTACCCATTTCTTTGCTCTATAGGCTCCAGCTTATAACTGATAGTTAAATAGTACTACAATTTTACTTTATAATACATTCAAGACCTGTTTCTACAACTTCGGTTAGTATTTTCTCACAGGTGTAGGTTCCTTGACTTTAGAGACAACGGTCACATGAACAAAGATACAGAAGCATGTGTTACATCTGTATAGTACATGCAGCATGTAAGTTACTGGATCGATGCTGTAATTATTATCTCTGTACATGTTATGAAGTCAGTGTGATTGCTTCTCTCCCAGAGTAAGAGTACTGAGAGTGAATAACTGAGAGGAAGCTACAGAGGAAACTTAGTTGATAGACAAAATACAAGATGTCAAGATCTGACATTCTTCACTTATAAGAAGACATCTAATAACTCATAAGTGAATGTAAATGTCATATCACTCCTAAAACGTTATGCATTTTCTATCAACCAGAATAATGAATGATTACAAATGTTCCAGTGCAAAAACACCAACAAAACAAAAGTGAAGCATGAAATTAAATTAAAGAAATAAAGCAGAAAATAATGATAATGCTACTTTACCTAGCTTTATTAATACTTATCATCTGGAAGCATCTCAAAGCTCTGTGGGCAGGATGGCTGCTTGCTGGCTCCAGACAAATCTGACCACACATATATAAATACTCATACATCATTTATATATAGCTGTTGGCACAGAACAGTCTTTTTCTAATACTTTGCGGACTTGCAATGAGGCAGACGTAGTATTCTTGAAGAAATGAAATGCTTTTTGAAGGTTTCTTTGCAGTTGCAAACACTGGAAAATTAGTGTTGGCAGCAATAGCATTTGTAATCACATGACTCCAGGAGCTGAATCCTGTAATACCTCCCTTAGAGTGATCAAATGGGGGATGTTCCACTTTCTGAGCATCCTACAGCTTTTCTGCAAGGCTAGATGAAAAACGGAACATCATAACTCCTTAGTTTTTCTTATTTCTGTCTTTGTGTATTCTGTGGCCAATCTTCTTTAAATATTTTTGTCTCTGCTGTGCCTGAAACATCAGGCATATTCTGTGCCTGAAATGTCCATGCTATCATTTCATCCCTCCTTTTTCTGTCCATTTCTGATTTCTTTTGGGGATTTGAGTAGAAGTCACAGTTACTGTTGTTATTTGTCATATTTGGGTTTTTTACTCAAATGAGTTGTGTTGGTGTTTTTTTTTCCCTTGGTAACTTCGAAAAATGTTCATCTGCAAAATGTCTTAATATGCATCTGAAATTTGTGAAAAAGGTGGTTTTGAAAGTTGTTCTTGAGAAGCTTAGATTACAGAAAATATTGGGTCTATTCCCTTTCCCATACTTTTGGTGAGCTCTGCTCCTTTTAAAAAGTAACAAAGCCAAATGGTAGTTAGGAAAAAGTATATGTTTTTTAAATCACATAAAGACAAATTCAGAGACTACACAGAGGCATCATAAGCCCATCTCCTACTGACGAGTTGTGGGATTCTGGTACCTAACTTGCCTGTAAAAATCTTCTCCCTTGCCATACATTTTAAAATTAATATTTCTTTCAGGGCAGGAGTAACTGGGCTAAGCTGGCTTCCGGGACAGAGGAAGGCGGTCATTATACACATGTTTCAGCAAAAAACCATCTCATGCTTTACACTGACCATATGTTTCTGAAGCCTTGCTCCTAAGGGTCCTTTATTTAGAATAAGCACTCCTGGGCAGATATCCTCATAAAAAAATGAAGAAGGCAGTTATCTCACGTCAGCACTTACTGCAGTGACTGTTACTGTGCTTTCACATGTGCTTGTGTAATGCAGTTACCATACAATGAGTCAGAGACTGGAAAGGGCAAAATTGTCCCCAGGTAGGTTTTAGAGCAGATCGCAGGCTGAGTGGCAGTTCAGCTGCATACGGTATGTTTGCTGGCGGGGGGTGAATTGTGCGAGTGCGGCTTGGCTTGCGACTCCTCCCTGATGCTGTTGTGTCATAGTAAATAGCAGGAAAACTCCATAGGGCATAAATAAACCTGGTTCTTGGACCAGCTTCTCCAGTAACATTTGCTTCCAGCCCTGTAAGTTGCCTTTTACATGAGGAATATACCCCTTCCTTTAGCTGTCTTTGTTGCCAGTGTTCTCCCTCTGCAACGCTCTTCTCCCATTTCTGTGTCTGTCACTATCAGAAGACATTCCCTTCTGTCTTCCTCTTGCCTTGTGGTGCCCTCCTGGGTCACCTCTTCTTTCCTGGCTCTTTTGTTCCTCCAAATCCTTGAAACCCACTGTCCTAAATCCCTTCTCCTTCAAGAGAGGAGGCTGCTTTCTTCATTGCACTTTCATAACACCAATTGGCTACAACCTCTTGCCCCTCAAAGAGGCAAGGAGTGTTCACTAGGGGCTGGCTGTGCCAAGCTGTTTGGCTTCTTGTCTCAGAGCAGGAAGAGGAGAGGCTCAGGTGGTAGTGGAAGAGGGAAAGCATTGCAAAATCCCTGGTGGCCAGCCAGAATCCAGAGGAGAAGTGAAAGGAAAGGGCTGGAGATAAGAGCAGACAGAAAAAGCCTAGGTTTTTGACTTGGAAGTGTCCTGTCATCATGAGAATCTGTATTTTGGGAGCCTGACCTGAGCTTTCTTTAAGAAACAATGACTAATTGTGATACAATGTTGTTTGGATAAAAAAAAAAAAAAAGGTGGGAATTCTATTTACAAGCAGCAGCTGTTGGGTTCTGCACTCCTGTAAAGCCCATGCCCCAATCATCCAGGCTCTCTGCAGCTGCACTGGGAGCTAGGCGTTATTTGTAAGTTTGTGGAAATCTGTCCCCAGAACATGAGTTTCTTTAGTAACGGTCTCCTGGCAAAGGGGCAATTTGTAGGAGCTCAAGTCCTTGCTTAGGAAACCCATATGAAGATATCCTTTCATCTACCACGAAATCAATCTATAGTCTTTCAGAATCACCCTCAAAAATCATATTACTGTATTCTGTTAAATCATGTTGGATTTTAATATCATTTGTGTAGAACATTATTAGTTTGTTATCTGGTAGTTTCTTAGCTCTTCCTCTGCCATGAGGTGAGAAGCCCAGTGATTAAAGCCAGTGCATCTGAATGACTTGGATCCTGCCTCCAGTTCATTCATTTCCCTACTTCTATTTTAGCCTCTTTTCAGATTTTTACTCAGTGGATTGTTCACAGGCAATAGGCACAATTTGTGTCATAGCCTCATGTAGTGGCCTGGGGAGTCACATGGCTTCTTGCTGTTCTCTTGCTTCAAGAATGCATTATCAACAAAAATATTTGCAGAGTGAGATTTTCCACCCCTGCCCCCAAAGTGGCCAGAACTACTCTAATGCTGATGTGCACAAATGTTAGTGCACACAGGATTGAATTCATGTCAAGGGGCATTTTATTTTTACTCAAGAGCTAGTGTATCTGAAGAGCTGTGCTCATATAAGTTCACAGCATGGATTATGACTTTAATAAACCAACATAATTTTTCCAGAAGAAGCCCTGCAACAGCATCTTGACCTTGTTCCTTCTCCTTGCCTCATGCAGGGAGCATTTTCAGAATTCCCTGTTTATAGCTGCTGGTAACATCGCTAATGAACAAACCTTTTGTGGAAATGCCTAGGCAGACAGCAGTGTTTATAAACAGAAATTACAATATGTACTAAATCATTCAAAATGAAATAGTTAGTACTCCAAATAAAGTAAATGCATTTTATTGTTGTCTCATTATAAATGCTTAATCGTTTCCAGCAAAGTACTGTATATGCAGATATAAATATTAGATACCTATTTAAAAAGTCTTACGGGAAAATAGACAAACCTGCAAATTAAATATATGCTGTAAATTCCATGTAGTTCAACAGAGGTTGCCAGAGCAATCACTGTACACTAATATTTATTGAAGATGATGCCTTTCTGTTATAGATAGTGAACTTAGTGAACTGACCTCAATTTCTCATTGTGATGCTGGTCAAGCCTTTTTGAAAGAAACAGAAAATTGTATTGATTATGCAAAATGTTCATAAAGCATTTTTATTTTATGAGGGAGAACTGAGTTCACTAAAACAACAGGCTGCTGGGATTTAGTTGAAAACTGAAGGATGAGAAAGGATGAGGGAATGGTTTGGAGCCATAAAATCACAGAATCATAGAATGGTTTGGGTTGGCAGGGACCTTTAGATCCCATCCAGTCCAACCCCCTGCAGTGAGCAGGGACATCCCCAACCAGAGCAGGTTGCTCAGAGCCCCGTCCAGCCTGGCCTGGGATGTCTCCAGGGATGGGGCATCGACCACCTCTCTGGGCAGCCTGGGCCAGGGTCTCACCACCCTCAGAGTAAAAAATTTCTTTCTTACATCCAGTCTAAATCTCCCCTCCTTTAGTTTAAAACCATCACCCCTTGTCCTGTCACAACAGGCCTTGTTAAAGAGATCGTCCCCATCTTTCCTACAGTCCCCCTTTAAGCACTGGAAGGCGGCAATAAGGTCTCCCCGCAGCCTTCTCTTCTCCAGGCTGAACAACCCCAACTCTCTTGGGCTAGATGGCCTCTAAAGGTCCCTTCCAACCTAAACCATTCTGTGATTCTACCACCCTGACTGTAAAAAGTTTCTTCCTTATATCCAGTCTAAATATTCCCTTCTTTAGTGGCATTCAAGAGGTGAAAATTTTATTTTCAAGAAAGAGCTTCTGGGTTTTTTTCCGTCCATCCATGAAAGTGTATGTGGGCCCCACAGTGCAAGTGCCCAGGAACAAGCAGAAGTGTCAGTCCAAGTGCTCTTAGTCTGGAGGAAAAGGGAAGAGGTCTGTACGTTGTCTTTGCCATCCCCAATGAAGGGACTTCCATCAGGAGCTGGGGAGCACAGAAATACTTGCTGATGGTATGTGTGACTGTGGGGGAATGGAAAGATCTCTTTCTTGGGGTGTATCCTGGAAAGGCATACCTCGTTTGGTGACTGTGGCAAGCCTATCCCTGACTAGTTTATAGTAGTTCATGCCTGCAGTCTGTGTGCTGCTTAACTTCAGTGAGGACCTCATTTTCATGGGGAACTGGAGCAGATTTCCTCCAACATTCCTCAAGGTATAGCACTAAGCTCAGGAGATCTTGATAATAACTTCTAGTTACCAGTAGGGAAACGGAGGCATGCAAAAGTGTAATGAATTGCATAAACATAGCTCCCATATGCTGAATGTCCCCTTAATCAACGCTCCACTTACCTTGTACACAGTGTCTAGCAGATAGCTGGAGCATGCTTGCAACCTATTAGCTGTTACAGCACACTAGGGACAGTCCTTCAATAATAAATAATAAAACAACTTCATACCTAATGTATATCTGTATTCTGATTTTTGGAGGGGAATTTGATGGCCAGACTGTCAGTCCTGCAAGTTGAAGTCTACTACTTGCCCGCCGCCTGCCCCCGTACATGCCTCATGCCCTTTAATGAAGAGAACACTTACCCTTATGAAGGTTCGTTTCAATGCTGCTAAACTAATGGCTCTTCTGAAGCTGATGCAAAGGAGACCACTGCATTTTTTTAAAGGCCCAGAAGGAGGGAAACAAGTGCAAATAAGTGAATACATTAGGCCTAGGCACTGCTTGTCATTTGTCTTGGTGAGCCCTGTGATATCCGATATTTCACAGGTCCTGGTGATAATGTGACTACATAAAACCTTTTGTTTATTAAAGAGGGGCTGTGCTACAGGGGAGCAGTACACTATTCTGCCCCCACCCAGACTCCCTTACAGTCATATCCTCCTGACACCTCCATTGCTGTCCTTCATCCTGTAGCTATCAGCAAACCAGGAGGCTGCACACAGCTTCTGAACAAGGTTTAGCTGGTCAACTGCTGAAATAAAAAGGATAACAAAGTGGTCAAGCCTTTCCTCTGGTGGGTGCTAGTTTAGGTCTCTTTCCTCAGTCCTGCTTGTGATTTTTTCAGGAGACCGAAGAGATAATTTCATACCTACAAAACATCTACTCCTTTGGCAAACAGTTAAAATTTAGCCAACTGTTTTGAAAAATCTTTGGAAAATTGGGCCGGGAGGACCAACATAGGCGGCATAGCTACACAGATCCAGTTTCCTTAGGAAACTAGGCTAAAAATGTCTCAGAAAAGGCTTTAAGTTCATCAGTGCATGGTCTGCACTGATAGACAGTGATTAACTATCCTTTCTTAAAAACATCTGAAGGGGATTTCACTGTGTACTTTGGCAAAAGCTAAGCTGACAAACTCTCTCTTGGTGGAGTGTCACAGATTTAGGGACATACTATTGACACTGGCATGTTTTCTTTCTATTCCCATCTCCCAGTCTAGTGCCGCATCTGATTCACGTGCTGCCACGGCAGCTCTTTAAACACTAGATGTCAAGTTGGACACATAAAACATTTTTTGGAGTAGGCAGGTTTTAAGTAAAATCTGTGCTGAGTGCTCCTCTTCACTTGGCTGCTAGACGAAGCATTTGTAACAAAATTGGAAAGTGGCTTTAAAAATCAAACATTTCAAAGTCCCTCTTTAAGGATAAAGTAGAAAGTATTTCATCGGGTACCCCAGGGATAAATGAAAAACTACCATAAGATCATTCCCAACCATGAAGGAATCTGTGAAATCCTGGTTGTAAATCTCAAGATGGTGCTAAAACTGCCTTTGAACTAGAGTGGGAAGAGTCCCAGTCTTTGCCTGAAAGGAAGCAGGACTCAGGTTTGTTGGATTTTTCCTTCTTGATCCAGGAGAATTGTGACTCGGTGGAAAACTGTGTGAGTTGAGAAGGGCAGCATAATAAGAGCTGTGCTAAAGGTTAATACAGAAGTGTTAAGCTTTCTGTGCTTGGACTCAAGCCTGGAAATTGCTTCCTAGCTATATGGATCGTTACCAAAGGGAGGTACATTATGGAGATCTTCATGATTCTGTGACATAAAAAGATAAACAAATTCTGATAAGATCTTCTCTGCTCTACAGTGCAGAGGTTTCCTTGCAAAATTGCTCTCAGATGGCAAAACAGCAGGCAAAACAAGATTAAAATTAAAAGACAAAATTTAATTTAAAAAAATTTAAAAAAAAAGCACACATGGTTAGCTTTTTGAGTAATTCTTAAGCAGAATACTACACCACATGATTATACTGGATATAATCCTTTTCAATAACAGTTATTAAGAATCTCATGTCAGATATCTGTGATTACAGCATACCCCACGAGCCACCACTCATGTAAGGCTGTCGTTGAGCACACACCCAGGCTGAGCCCAAGGACATGCAAACCTCCTTTGTTTCTGTCAGCTCTGGGCTTGCTGGAAGAACTTGAGGCTTTCCAAAATAAAAACATTTTGTCTTTGGAAAAGCGGGTCTGAAACAGCACATCTGAGGATACAAATCTGAGATAACAAAAGGTGATCAAAGGTTCATGCAGTATGTTATGAAGAGGTGGGGTGTCTGCTTTTTCCTGTGTGCTGGCCTTGGCAGGAGGCAGGATCCCAACCTTGCACAGGCATCAACAGGAATCTAGTGTAGGGGATACTTGCCCTGTTTCTGTCTCACTTGTTTGCAGTTCTGAGAATGTGACTATAATTGGGGGAATATATTTTTAATTGTGTTTTTGTGAAGCCCTTTGATATAAGCAAATTAACTTTGATCTCCAGCTGCTAAATGAAAGGGTTTTGCCTGGATCAGGTGGAAGAAGTTCCCTTAAATAATGAGGATGAAGAAAAACACAAGGGTGATGGGGGCTAATAATACTTCCAACATCAAAGTGATAGAAGCACAATAAATCCTCAACACAAGCTTAAGGTAAGGAGAGCACTGAGGCAGGGGGGACTGGCTTGCCGTGTTGGACCAAACCTCAGTGCAAAAGCTGAAATGATAATTGCAAAAACAATTACTGTTGATAACTGAGTATAAGCTGTATTTCTGCTTTTACTATGAGACAATGCAGAGTAATGGCAAAATTTCTTTATTATGGACAGGTAGATTGTCCTTTCCTGGCACTATCTGTATGATGGTTAATGGCTTTATCCTCACCCACCTGGCCTGCCTGAGGACAGATGGGCTGCTTGTTTAGCGTGTGATCAGCTCCTCCTTCTCCTTGGTTGCTTTAGTTCTTTTTCCTCTTTCTTGTATCAGTGCCCATAAATTGATCCAGCAAAGTGCGTGTGTTGATGTCACTGGTGTTAATTAATGCTCCTGGTTGCTAGAAGTTACATGGAACTGAGACAAATGTGTTGGCTCATGCCAAATATGCAGCTCGGTTTAAGGAGTACTTAGAGGATGGGTGTGTGTTTCCATATGAGATCTCTAAATAGATCGATGGTATAGTTCAAGGCATTAAATAGGATATGGAAAAAGCAAGTTCTTTTTCTGAGCTACTTGAGATTGCCCATCCAATTGTACAGGCTTGCAAGAGCTGAAGATTTTTAAGGGCTTCTAGAAGTATTCCAAGGAGTGGCTCCTGAAGAGCTATTTCATTTTTCAGCATGCCTGGATGTAAGCAGAGCCCTGGTCTCACTATAGCATGCTACCGTTGTCTTTCCAAGCAGAATTAAATCAGGTGAGATTCTCATATGAAATAGAAATGTTTGCAAGGGAAATAGTCATCAGGCAGTGGGCATGGAGGAATTTTTGAAGAGATTAGATTAAATTTGGCTTTAATAAAGTTTTCTTTAGCCTTGGTTTTACATGACTGAGACTGAGAGCTTCTTTCTACGCACCTTAGCATCAAGGAATCATTTTTTTCAGGAAAATGCTTCTAATTAGCAAAGAAGGGTCTTTCATGGTGGGAGATGGTCTCAAGTGTAGACTCTATGTTAGCTACACAGATCAAAATATTTTAAGGCTAAGAATATTTTGTTGTAGTTGAAAAATGCCTGTTTAGTGATTTCACTTAGTATACCACTATATAGCAATTCCTGTGAAACAGCAGTAAAGGCATGTTTGTGAAACACTTGGCTCCTATTCAGATCTGCAAATGAGCATGAGATCAGTGGAGCAAGAGATGTTATTTCTCCAGCTTGGTGTGCTCACCCCTGCTAGCAGGAATGTGGTTCAGTTCACATCCGTTTAATTAAGGTACTTATGTTCTAGTAGGGGAGAGGGAAGTTGTTTGCAGGACAGAAAGAATTGATTAAGAACAGGAAAATCAAGTTACCATGTAAGATGGGCTTTTATTGAAGTCTCTATATATTACCATTGGAGATATTAAAGAACTCAGATCTTAACCGTCTTCTGGCTTTGTATTTGTAGAAGACAAGTTATGTGACTTTGACACTGGCTTTCTAGCTGTATGAGGTTTTAATGTAACAGCTAGAGAGGGCAGGCACTGGGGGTCACATTATAGGTGAACTGATTCCAACTGCAGCACATGGATCTTACTTGAAAAACTCGAGTTCGGTGTTGCAGACCTTGATCGCCCTGGGAGGAGTCCTCAGCTATCACATAGGTGTCTTGTCTAGGTCGATTGCTGTAGTGGTCTGCTCAGCAAGGACAAAGGACATCAGCATGGACATGTGCCTTTGAAACAGCAGACAAATAACTCCGTGTGCCATTCTTCTGGAGAAGCATCTCGGCATTTAAGCTTTGCTTGTAGTAAACCTCGAACCAATTAAGCTAACATCAGGTTTTTAATTGCCTTGGTTAAGCTGGTGCAGACCTCGGTGTGCATACTCATAAATCAATTTAAATGCAAGTTGTACCATCTTAGTGAAATTTGCATTAAAGCAGCACAATTCTTGCTCCCTACCTCCTCCCCCCAAAGTTCTTCACCACATTTCCTTTTAAACGAAAACAAGAATCAAGGGGAAGCAATTCTAAGTGACCCTTTGCAGATTCCCTGGGACTTGGCGTATCGCTCCAGCACTGGCCATTTTGTTGTGCTGTCGCTGCTGATGCGGTTACTGAACGTGGAATCACGAACGGAGATGTGCCTTGTAGGGAAGGGGAGCTATGTGGCAGTGGGAGCTGGAAGCGAAAGCCCAAGCACTGGGCTTTCAACACCGCTGCTGAGCCCTGGAGGAACAGAGAAATGAGCCCCAGATGCTTGGGGAAACCTCCCAGGGAGGAGCTGTTTGCAGGAGTTGGTGAGAGGTCCTGCCCATGCCCCTCTGCTTCCAGCTCGAGCTTCCTCAGCAGAGAAAGAGGAACTGCTGCTGCTGCTGCTGCAGGTCTCCTGTTAGTCAATGCCCCAAAGCATCCCACTGTATCCCGCCTTGTTTTGACACACCACAAGCTACAAATAAAGTGTTAATCCCCTCTTCTCAGGTGTGACCATGTCAGCTTTGCCTTGGGCAGAGCCAGCTGCGGATTACCTTTCTTCCCCAAATCCTAGTGCTTTCACCTCAAATCTCTTGTAATTCCAGCTTTGATTCAGTGATTTTATCCTCATGAGATTTTCTGGATGGAAAGGGGGAAAACAAGCCTTTCTTCTCTGTGCCACGCTCCATTAACTGAAACCTCCCTGCATGGAGTTTCCCCTCTCAGTCCCTCAGCCCATCTTTGCAGACTGTGTTACTTCTCAGGGCTCCTTAGGGAGAGAAGCAAATGCTTCAAAATTCAAAACAAAGTGATCAGTCCTGGAAAGAAGGGAAAAAGGACGCTCGTTTGCTCCTGCTCCCACCTGCAGAGTCTCCACGTGGCCAGCTAATGCAATGGGTATGCTGGGTGAAACAACCTACCCCAAACTCCTTGGTTCTCACTCTTACTCCAGTTTTTCTTTGGTTTTCAGGATTTTGTTCTTAATCAGCCAAAGCAGTCTGGGAAGAATAAACACAGCCACAACAAATGATCAAGACTTTAAACTGTGATTTGCAGTGCAGTACTGCTCTTGCTGCTTACTCCTCTGCCTGTGTCCTGATACACGCTGGTGCGCAGCGCTGCTGAAAGGTAGCAGGTGCAGGGAGAGGACAAGAGCAAGAGGAGCATGTGAAAGGCTCCTGAGCACACCTCTTGCTCGTAGAGGAAAGAAGTGTGGGGAGAGGAAATTTTCTACTGAAAAGCTATGGAAATTTCTTAGGGCAAGCTTCTGCCTATGTAACTGCTCAGCAGTGGGGAATCCTAATATCTTACAGCACTGCAGTTTATTATTTTACAGGTATATTATTTCTCAAGAGCTTTTGTTGTCTCTGTTAATCCTAGGTACATAAATAATCACTGTGGAGAAGGACATTGAGTACACAGTGATCTTGCATTCACTGAGGTCTCTAGGGCTGGAATTCCTACAGCTGTGAAGCAGCTGCGATATCTCCTTAGTTCTTGTGATGCTCAACTGTGGGATCAGGTAATGATCATTTAATAATGCACATAAGCCTCTAATACCTGGCTATGATGGTGTGAAAAATTTTATCCATCTGTGCTAGGGAGAACACCCCGGGTTTGTGTAGCTAACATGTGAAGCACAAATAAATAAATGAGTTACCACGAGGGAACTGAGCTGTTTTAAGAGTCCATGTGTGAGCTAAGCACACATGAATGGCTGTAGTAGCACAGTCTATACAGCATCCCTTGTAACTCCCTTGTGTAAGCGATCCTAGAGCAAGCTTCCTTGAAGCACCCATGCTAGAAAGGACAGACAGGAAAACCAATGTAAATTTAGTTCTGCATGTCAGATGCTTTGATTAAGAGACACTTCCTTGAGGACTGATTTGGGTTTTGGAACATACTGAGTATCCTGGAGGTGGTATATGAGATGTTACAGGATTTGCCAGATTTTCTCAATTGGATTTTGGGTGGGTGCTGGCGAGTAAGAATGCACTGGAGGAGGGTGCCAGCCTCATCAGCTGTGTTAACCAGCAGAAGCAGGAATGGCTAGACAGAAAATGCAGAGGATTAAGGTTTAATTAACTACTGCCTTCTGACTGAGTTTTAAACTTCTCTGAGATGGCACTTCATTCTCCACCCATACTTTCCCTCCTGAATCTTCGGCCAGCTGTTCTCACAGACAGCAGTTATTTTAAGGTGGTGGCTGTAGCTGTAGCTGCACTTGGTGAAGGGAGAAGCTCCATTCATGTGAGGACAGCAAGGGTTTGCCAGAGCTAGGCTGGCGCTTGACTTGTGCTAGTCCAGAAGGAAAGGAAGAAGAGGTGTCTTAAAGAAAACGAAGCCTTTGAATTGCAAGAGGTCCTTCTTGTACACACAAAACCTGTGAGAGAAGTCTGAGGGTGAAAGCGGACACTGTTGTGCAGAGTTGTAGCTTAGGGTCTTTATCACAAAGCCATCAAGCAAGTGGCTTTTATATTGATCCATATTTGTATATTTTTTCTTTCCTTCTCCCCCCTTTTTCTTAATTGGATGTCAGCCACATGGCAAGGTTATTCTGTTAGACAAGCTGGGAAATGACAATGACAGGATTATAATTAAGTGCCAGGACATGCAGCCAACACAATTACCATGCTGTTATTACACTGGATGATGTGCTAAAGAAGCTCATAAAAATGCTGTAAAGAATATAAATCATGGGACATGTATACAGTTGGGCAAGAAAATGTTTCCCCCTTTGCTAGTGCCCAAACAGTGCTAGGTAACTCCAGTGAAAGAGATGTTTTCTTGCACTGACAGCTTTCCTACTTTCAAATGGCTCTAGTAGCAAGCAGTGCTTCCCCCCCCCAGCTTCATGCACAGTGCTGCAAATCTTAGTAATTTTTAAGCTGGTATTTCCCCCTGTGTTTTCAGCCATTGCTTTTGTTTATACCTGCACCATTGTCATGTCTGGCCAAATGTTAGCAGTTGTCAGGCTTCTCTAGGCTTTGTGCAGTCACCTCTCACTGCTGGCAACACTATCCTATTCTGCTGATTTTCTTGGTTGTCTTCTTGATAAAATAGCTAAACCAAAGCCGGTCTGAATGTTCTCACTGAAGGCAGAAGACCCAGGGAACTCCTGTGAAAGATGCCTGTTACACAAAACACTGATTGATAACTGTCCTGGTTTCAGCTGGGATAGAGTTAATTTTCTTCGCAGCAGCCAGTATGGGGCTGTGTTTTGGATTTGTGCTGAAGCAGTGGTGATAATGCGGAGATGTTTTGGTTGTTGCTCAGCAGCGCTTACACCAGTCAAGGACTGTTTCAGCTCCCCATGCTCTGCCGGGTACACGGGAACCTGGGAGGGGACACAGCCGGGACAGCTGACCCCAACTGACCAAAGGGATATTCCATACCATATGATGTCGTGCTCAGCATACAGAGCTGGGGGGAAGAAGAAGGAAGGGGGGGACATTGAGAGTGATGGCGTTTGTCTTCCCCAGTCACCGTTACGCGTGATGGAGCCCTGCTTTCCTGGAGACGGCTGAACACCCGCCTGCCCGTGGGGAGCAGTGAATGAATGCCTTGGTTTGCTTTGCTTGCGTGCGCGGCTCTTTCTTTCCCTATTAAACTGTCTTTATCTCAACCCATGAGTTTCCTCACTTTTACTCTTCCCATTCTCTCCCCCATCCCACGAGGGGGGAGTGAGCGAGCGGCTGCGTGGTGCTTAGTTGTTGATCCGGGCTAAACCACGACAATAACATATACCTCCAAGCCCTATTTTTAGTCTTTTATTCTTCAGATGAATGGTGAATTTGAGGTTTGTGCTTGTCAAAATCTACCTTGAGTCAAAAAATTTTGACGCCAAGTTCAAAAGGGAAGCTGATCTGTTAGTCAGTTCCTTGCTCTCGCAGACCTTGGGTCTAGAGTTGAACATTTCTAAAGAAGCAAACAGCCCAAAGCAGGGCTGGTCAGGAAGAGCTCTGATGCTTTCTATAGCCAAAGGCAGGTCTGCTTAAATTGTAATGCTTTGCCACATTGCTGTTTCGATAGTATTTTTGTTTTGGATCCTCTTCTCCTTAGAAATCTACCATTCTGATCTCTTCAGAAAAATGACAAAAGCCTTTTCCATCTTTTAGTTGGTATGACTTTCTGCTGTACTGCACAAAGCTAAAATTTCAAATGGTCAAATTTTATCAGTTTGAAAAGCCCAGCATTTTGAAATGAAGTATAAAAGAATTTCAATTTTCTCCACTGTCTGCTTTGATTTTTTGATCTAAACATTCTGGTAATTTGAACAATTTGAGGATATTTAGGGCTTTGAATTCTAGACTAATGTGCTAAATTCACAGCCCTTGAAGTATTTATGGTATCTCAGATCTTCTCCCAGCACCTCCAATACCTTAATTCCTCTTTCAAGGCTAATCAAAGACAGCTTCAGTCTGAATGAATAAATATCCAAACCACAGACTGGTTCCCTAACTCTGCAAAACACCCTATGCAACGTTGCAGGATCAGACCCTGAGGCCTTCTGGCTGGACTATTCATCTCATTAAACTGAAAGGACAGGGGGTTTCTGCCAAGCCTATTTTGGTACAAATTTTGAAATACGGAGCTGGTGAACTTGATTTACTGTCCCAGTAGTTGGTAATTAGCATGGCTATTTGTAAACATTGTGCTGCCTAATCTCCACTCCTGGGAGTTTCATCAGTTTAATCTTGCCCAGACACTAGCAGTTCTTCTTGCTCTGAAGTTTCCTGGTGCGCGTTTTGGGAGCACGGTCTGAGCCAGCTCGGAGAGGCAGAGCAGCCCGTGGGACTCGAGCAATATCTCCCAGCCCCCGTCTGCGCTGGCCCCAGGGACGCAGTGGTTTCTCTGCAAGCTGCCCTCGTGACAAGGGGCTGCCGAAGGGTATTGGTAGGTCCCTTTGTGATAAAGGGTTTGCCAAAGGCCATTGGCAAGGCTGTGTTGTCTCCAGCTGGATTTTTCTTTCTGTAAATTCTTATCACATTCAGCTGTATATAATGGAGAGAACTGCAGAGATGACAGGGCTTTATTATTAGTTATTATTATTTTAAACTTACTCTTTTATAAAAGGCAGGACAAGAGGCTGCTGCCTGACGTTTCAGTCAATTCTTTTATTTCATATTTTAAAACATAATGAGAAGCCTGATGGACTGTCTGGCAGCTGCAGGCAAGCATCTTACTCATCAAAAGATTTAAACGTAAGGGGAATTTCTCATTCAGCACTGATCTCCTGCTGGGACACAGGAGTCTGTAAGGAACAAAATACATCCGTACGTGCCGGGAAGGATTTGCAGGTCTCTTCTATAGGTGCAGAGATTCAGGCATGAAGGGAGATCACAGGGATCGCTCATGTAAAAGTGGCTTCATGGGTACCGTCGCTGGCTGATGTGCACGAGGACATTGGAATGGGGTAGTCTCTGCGTATGTAAGTGCTCCTATGGGCTATAAGGGCTGTGGGGCAATTGTGGCTTCGGGGATGTCTATTTCTGTGCTGATGCCCAATGGATGGACTCAGATGCTTGTGCACACATGCCAAAATGAGAATAGACTGTCCTCGTGTAGTGGTCATGGGATCCCTTCCCAACCTGGAGGAGTTCTGCCTCCACTGCTGCTGTGATCCACGTGCCCACAGCAAGAACCATATAGCCATGAGGGGCTTTTTAAAGTTTCTATTCTGCTCTCCATTCATGGAAGGGAAAAGATGGTCAGAGACACCAGGGGTTTTCTGAGCACAGTGCTGCTCAGCCACAGCTAGAGATGTAGCAAGCAGGCAAACACTGCCTGCAAACTCCTCTGCCCACGCACAGCCGCCAAGGTGGCCCCTCTGCACTCATTGCTCAGCAGCTGCTATCTTTGGATCTTGGTAGTTTTGCTACCCTGTGGCTGCCTCCTATTCCCAGCACTACTCCTCTTGCAAGGGCCTGTTCCTGCTGATCCTGTTCTTTCTGTTCCTGCTATATTTTTGTCATTGACTGGCTGAGTGGGCGAGTTACACTGCTTGTTGCATTAGCACGCTCTGTAACATGCTCGCACAGGAGGGGAATGGGAAGCTGCCAGGCTGAGCCGCTCAGCAGTGCAGGGACTCCTATGGACTCGCCTTGAGCAATGCTCTCTCTCCATGGTTTTCTCAGCTCCTGAAACAAACAGGTTAGCATCTGGTCTTCCCTTCTGTGCTGGAGCAAGAATAGTTGAGATGCATTTCTGGAGTGACTTCAGTGAAAGGGAAAGCTATTAATTGACACTATAGCTGGCAAACATTGCCCAGCGACGCTGTTTACTGCAGCCATGCTGCAGGAGTATTGGAGACCAAAATGCACGACGGATTCCGAAGGATATATGTGAAATACAACTTTTGAAGGAGTGTCATTGTCCCTGTTCATCTTTATACAGAACTTGTTCTTCTCTTTTAATGTCCCATCCCTTGGAAATCTGATTAAGTATGAATTCCAGCTTTTCTCTCATTTCCTCGTCCCTCCAAGTGACTTTCTAGTTTCCTGGTTGCATTTTGGTTTGAGATTTGAACTTGCAAATTCTACATCACTCCTGTTTGGGTTTTTTTTCGTAACTTTTTTATGATTTCTGGCCACTGAAGGTAGGCAGATGCTATGTGTGATCCTTTCCCTTGGCTGGGCGCTCGGATATCCTCAATTAGCCTGTGTGGCAACAGGGACTGTGTGCTCAGAGGTTGTCTCTTGGTCTGTAAGCATCAAGGTGCTCAGCTCACTCTTCTGCCTGCTGTCTATGCCTCACAGTGAGGCACAAAGCGAGCAGTGATGAAAGCAGGAAAGATCACTGCGTTTTATTAAAACAGGCTATTTGAAAGCTTACCTTAAATATTTTCTGTTGGGGTAAGGGTGGGAAATGTCTGGAGGCGAGTAGCAGGGACTTGGCATGCATGGCAGCTGACCTTATTTTAAACATGTCACTGACCCTGGAAACTTTAGGCATGAAAGGCAAGGGATCTTGTAAAGACTTGTGGTGTCTGAGGAGCAGACTCTGCCTTGGAAAGGTTCAAGGAGGTTTTCTCCCTTCACAACTCCTGCCATCGGCTGAGTCTGAAAACGTTTGTGTTCCCCTAATTGTCATGTCAACTAATATAGAAATAATAGTGAGACAAGAGGTGTCAGTGGGATTCAGTGCTTGTGTTTGCCAACCGAAAGGAACTCAAGGTGTCAGACTTCAGAGCCGAGTCATTTCAGAGAGGAAGAAATAGCAGAGTAAGACAGAGAGCTGTTCCTCACTGTGGCTTGAGTTTTACATCCATGCTCTGGTTTCAGTGTTGAATCAGAATCAGAAAGCCTTGGTTGAGATTTGGGCCTTTTTCTTCTCTCTTTCTTTCTCCCCCAAAGATTCAGAAAGACAGCACCAAATGTACTTCATTAGTTATGCTAATAAGCTGCAAAACTGAATTCAGGGAAGTGAAAGATCAGCAGAATCAACTCCCTTGAAACACAGGGGGCTGCCCCTGTATGCCCACTGGGATTCCTGCTGCTCAGGGGGCAGTGGGGCACCCCGCCATGTTCTGGCCCTGGTACAGCTGCATAGGAGGAGGCAGGAGCCGCAGCCTGCAGGGTTGGCTTGCTGAGATGGCTCTTTGACTGTTCTTCATGAGGAATCCAGAGGGGATGGGAAGGACTTGGAGAAGAGGGAGGAGGTATTTGAGGGCAGAAATAGTAAGGGATGGATGGGAAGATTGTCTTTCTGTGAACTGGAACCCAGGGAGATGGTACATGGTGATATATGGGGGTATTCAGTCAAAAGAGACCATCGCAGTGCTATCCTCAAAGGGGAGAGACAGCTGGAGAGCCATTAAGGTAAAAATAAAAGAACAGGCGGCATAATTACATTACATTCACATGGGAAACTGAGGCAAATCTGTTATGGATCATGAAAGGGTGCTGCCAATGGAGGTCTACTTTGCAGTTGCTTAAATAGTACGACTAACAGACAAGTGTGCTGGCTCTAGTGGTGCTCAAGCTGTGCCCATCTTGACTCTGTTCAGAGCTGACTGGTACAGCTGCAGCATGGGGAATTTGTGTCTGTGCCATACCCTGCAAGCATTTGAAAGGTCCTGTGGTTGGTCTCCTCCATGGACCAGCACAGCAGATGCTGAGGTTTGGACTTGCTCGAGCAAGAAGCAGTTCTGACCAGCTGGTGTGACTTGCAGTGTGTGCAGAGCCACAGATGGTGTACGTGGTACACAGCTTAGCAACAACAGAGCCAGGAGGACTCTAGACAGCGGGCTCAGCCCTTTGTGACTGTTGTTTGTACATGGTGTAAAAATCAGTCAAAACAAGAATGATTTATGTACAGAGCTAGGTTGGATCCTCCTCCAGAATCCAGTGCAGAATATTTACAAGTCTGCCATTTTCCTCCGGCTGAAGAGTCATACTGAGAAACAAGAAGTCTGAGCTAAATCAGCAGTGGATTTTGGGTCAGAGGCTGTAACTGAGGTACTGGCTTTCTGCTAATATACAGACAGTCCCTGCTGCTTTCTTAATCTTTCCTCAATAGGTGCAATACCAGCGTAGATGCAACATGTTGTCAGTGGCCATGTAACACTCATGCGAAGGTGGCTGGAGGGTAGTAGGTCAAAACGGCATGGCCACAGCAAGCTCTGTGATATTGATGAGACCAGGAAGGCTGATTTCCTTTGCCTCACTTCTGTTTCTCCATTCCCCTAAGAGCTTTTTGTTTAGAAATTCATCGAACAGCACACACAGTCCAATTTGCCCAGTTGACTAGGAAACGGATATTCCCAGAGCCTGCTCTCAAATAAATGACCTACTAAAAATAGCTATGGTTACGAGCAGGTGAACAATACTGTTGAAAAACCTGTCAAGCTGTTTTAGTAACTGTGGCTTGCTGATCTTGGAGGCTGAAGTATTTGGTTGTGTTACCTCTGTTGGAGAGCAGTGAGAGGCAGGTATGGAGTTGACTTCCAAACTTCGGGCCTGCTGCTCTTCAGCTTTTATTTGGATATACGGTTAACCATCTGCAACCATGCTACCCTCTCTCACAACTCCGCAGGCCAAGCAGGGGTCTCAGTGATCTGATGGGAGCTCTTGAAGGAGCTCTGAATTGTTCGTGCTGTGTTCGTGCAGCACAGGAGGTGTCAGACTGGGGGTGAAGGGGCAGCATTTTGAGGTGTTCCTGTTGTTTTAGTCTTTGTAATTCTGGGCTTTATTAGCAACTGACAGGATAAAGCTGGGGTCTGGTAGAAAATGGGAAGTCTTGACTTGAAAACTTGGGCAGCTGGATTTGTTTGGCTTTTTCCTATCAAGCTCTGCAACCGAAATGGTTTCTGTTGTGTCACCAGAAAAAAATCTTTCTCTAGACTGTAGTTGTAGTGCTTTTAGGAAT
Source organism: Anhinga rufa (assembly GCA_013400875.1). NCBI lineage: Eukaryota > Metazoa > Chordata > Aves > Suliformes > Anhingidae > Anhinga > Anhinga rufa. The sequence goes on from VZTV01060098.1 coordinate 71,330, forward strand.
GGAAACTTCTGTGGCTGTCTCTGACTGTTCAAAAGAAGTAAATCTGCAGACAGATCCTTCTTGATTCTTTTTTTCATGGCTCTGCTCAGCACTTTCTCCTTCAGCTCTTGATAGCAGATGTGCAGAGGAAAGGTCAGGAAATGCTGCATTTGAATCCTTCCCCAGGCACCATCTCCCTCCTCTGCTCTCCATGGGAGATGTGCGCGTGTGTGTGATGGGACAGATGTCACTTCAAGACCAGCCCTTGCATCGATCTCCTTTGGAGAAGCTATGCCTGATCTGAGTGGGATGTATGCAACAAAAGAATAATACTATGATTTCTTTGCATTTTAGGGAATTTGTGGCATGTCCAGGACTTGTCTTCTTTCAGCAGTTGTGCTTGTTGAGGTCTGCTGTAGGTGCTGAGATAATTCTGACTGCCCCCTTGCATGTATTCCCACTTTACATTGGCTCCTTTATGCACAGTCCCCTACTCAGGATGTCTCTGGCATCTCTGTTCCCCTCATTTGCAGTCATGGGAAGATGCTATGAGGGTGATGCTTGGATGTCAATAAACTGCCATGGTGGTGGAGTACAGAAGTAGCTCCGGTGTGCGCAGCAAATAAATAGTGCTCGTGGAGGCTCTGCAGAACAGATCAGTCACCTCTCTCCTCGGCCATGCTTGACATCTCTCCTGGGTTTTTAAGCCAGCCCTTTTCTAAATGATTTGCAGGCCACCACAGAATGATAACTGCTTAAAAAAAAAAAAAAAGAAAGAAGAAAAGGCAGGCAGGGGAGAAAGCCCTCTGTACATCCCATTTTAGGCTTCCCTTTTCTTAAAAACAAACTAGATGGCAATACTGAAATCAACTGTTTATTAATGCAAATGCACTGAGTACAGTGTAACTGAGCAAATCTGACTCTCTCACAGAGAGGTCTTCACAAATAATTTGCTTAATGGTTGTATCTAGAGGATCTGTCCTGGGATAAGGATGCAACTTCCAAAGGTGACTCATGAATTACTATAACCAATGAAGGAACATGAGAATTGCCAGGCTGGATCAGACCCTTCTTGCTTAGATTTATATCATGATTTAAAACCAAAAGTAGCTGCTTCAGAGCAAAGTATGAGAACTTACTGGAAGCAGGTATGGAAGAACTCACCCACACATTACATCTTCCTTATCTTTAATGATTAACAGTTAGTTTCAGGCCTGATGAACGAAGTTGAATACCTCTTCCACAACACCGTTGTTGTAATTGATACCTCTGAGTATTCTCTATTGCTGTAAATGTCAAGACTGCTTTCAAACCTCAAGGTTTCTCCCATCTTGGTGAGTGTTGATTGTGCTTAAACTCACATGGGACAAAATATGGAGACATAGTCTCTGGGTTCCTTCTGCATCCTTTAGCCTTCCCACCTTTGACTTCCCAGAGTGTTTTCATTTGTGGCTATTAATCAGCAAACTCTTTAATTTTCCTAATATACTGGCACCCACCCGTTCCTTGCTTTAAATAAAAGTATTTACAATGAAATTATTTGTCTTTCTTTTTGAGCAATGATCCTGTTCTTTTTAGTTTATGCTTATGAATGTTTTCTCAGACTTTTGTTGTTCTATGTATTCTTGCCATCCCTGCTGTCCCCTGTTTTGAGCCAGGATGACCACTACAACTGAAGTATTAAATTAGACTTCTGTGTGTCCGAAGACATGGTAGCTTTCTTGAAAGAGTCAACTGATTTTGCTGTCTTGTCTATTGTTCTCTGACTCCTGAAGGTCTCAACTTCCTTCTTGTGCTCTGGGGCATTCTCATTATTTCATTTTCTCCTATATAACCTGTCTTTTTTTTCTACATACTGAAGAGTCTTTGGATTCCCCTACTTCAGAAGCTGAATTAGTGAATCTGCAATACTGTTCTCCCATGGTGAAGCTGAGCTACACGAGAGCAGTCAAAGAGGGAACAAGCAAACAAGGGCTGTCAATTTAAAAACTCCGCACCCTTCATGTGAAGCTGCCAGGTGTATCTACACAAGAGAAAACACATGTCTTCAGCCTGGAAAAAATGTCAGAAAAAGGATGAGAGGAACAAAGGAAAAGAGCACAGAGTGATTCCTGACAAAGCCTGGAGAAAAGCTTGAGCTCAGTGCTGCGTGGATGGGAGAAACAAGTATTTAATTCTGTATTTCACAATCAAACTCCTCTCAGCATGTAGATAGTCACGCTGGAGAGCTTGCCCTCCTGGGCTGTGCTCAGCGCATGGAAGCTGGTGGCTGAAGGAGCATGGCAAGGGTGTAGTGGGGCTCAGAGGTGCATGTGCTGAGGGAGTCTGATACTGCTGTCCCACTCCAGGAGTGAAGGTGGTTCCTGAGCCCCCAGAGCTGCCTTTGCTACTCCTCTTGCTGTCAGGCTCTGCACTGGCTCTTTACCGCTGTGCTTCTGATTTGTGCACCTTCTTAAGTCAGGCCCTCTTTTCTCTTTTCCCCGAGAAGGCTCCTTGCTCTTCTCATCTCTGGGAATAAGCTCTCCTTCCTGGATTTCATGTAGATTGATTTCTTTCACCATCGCAATCCCATTTCTACATCAACCTCTAGTTTCTGTTGATTATCCAGCTGTGAAATAGCAGGAGAGGAGTGGAAGAGGACCAGCAGCAGGTTCATTTTGAGGCCTTGACCCAACCTGCAGAACTGGAAGATATGAATCATTTAAGTTGTGCTTCATCAGCTTTTTAAAAGTTTGTTACATTGAAAGTAGCCTGTTTGAAAGTCAAGAGAAAAAGTTCCAGCCTTTTGCAGAAGGAGTTAGCGAGTCATGATCTTTCCTGTCAATCTCTGTGCTCTGGAAAGCATTCGGACTTAGCTGCAAAGGTGGGTTTCAGAGGGCACAAGGATGGCTGAGCTTGAAAGCGATGTATTATACCCTCCCCAGGACCAAGCTTTCACACCTGTGCATACGCAGTGGTTGTGCAGAACAACTTTTGTCTCTGCCTCCTAATGTACCTTTCTCTGACCTATAGCAAGACCTGCGCTCACGGTGGTTTGGCTTTCCTCCGCTGCATTAAACCACGTGCAGTTCTGTCTGTTGTACAAGGAGAAAATGGGAGGGACAGAAGGATTAAACACTGTTGTTCTGCCATGCTCAGTCATGTTGAGTAGTGTGAGTTGGCATGGGGAGTTGGCTGGGGATGCTTTTGGAGGGCCACAATATTCTCTAGTTGCAGAGTTCCTGTTTGAGACATAAGCAAGGCCATAGAGAAATGTGAGGTAGACCTGGGAATTCCACTTTTTACAGTGCTGCTGTTGCTCAGTTTTAGAATAAAAACTCCCCAGCCATATGAAAGGAACAACCTATTTCTGCGGTTCTTTAGAGGGGACAATTGAGGCATATTAATGTAATGGAATAAAAATGGGGGTGCATGGAGGCAGGCTTTGACAGGTCACTTTGTAGATAGTCTGCGTGGCTAGAAACACTTTGTCCAGCTGTGCCCTCAGTGATGCAGATGGTCAGCTCTCCAAGCGAGTTTTAGGAAAGGGTAAGGCAAATGTTAAACTCCTGAAAATCCTCCCTAGCCACTCTTTTAACTGCAATTCTGTGGAGAAGCTGGCATTCTAACTCTTCGGCCCAAACCCTGATATTTTAGATGGAGACAAACAGAATCTATTCTTCACTTGCCTTACTGACAGCATACAATTGGAGCAGGTACAGTACTCTTTTTCAGACACTGTCTGTCAAATATAAGAATATTGTTTGAACCACTTCAGAAAAATCAAAATGTTTAATCTAGAAAAACTTGAAACATAAAAGCAGGATGGAGGTGTTGATGTTCGTTTTCTTACAGGACTAGCTGCTGATGCAGTGAAGGTCCATGTAGGTTTGGTTATTCCAAAACAGCATGTTTGGTGAGAAAATTCACAAATATTAATCTTTTTTTCTTTTCTTGCATCTATTGGTGGCAAGCTCACACTGACTCATACCTTACTGGCTATCCCATTTTATTAACTGAGATACTTTATTAAACTGATTTACTCAACATGAAAGAAGTCTAATAACTTTTAAAGAGGTCATGTGCGGGTACATATGCTGACACCAAACAGCCATGTAATTGTAGTGCTGCACCCTGGTTCAGTCTTGAATCTGCTCAGCAGTTTCACTTCTTGTAAACTCATCTAGCTCTTGCCTGTTTTTGCCAGAATTGGGTTTGGCCCATTCTGGTAACTCCTGAGGCTTCTTCAGTTTCATCTTTTTCTTATACAAAAGAGGAAAGTCTAAGGCTCCCTCACTATATGTGTTAGAGTCTAAACCAAGTGCATGAAGTCCTTGACCCTCCTTTTTAATAGTTGAGCTCTGTTGACATCTTGTAAACAAGATTTAATATTATTTTAAAAAAACCCAACCCAACTCTTCAGTGTTGAATATTCATACTTCATTAAAATATGAAGTCTATTCTTGTTTCCTAAGTTCAAAGCCTTGGACATCCTGAGTTTGAGACTCCCACAGAGCTGCTATCATTTGGGAGAGGGCACTCTCCTCCTGAGTTTGCACTTAGTATTTAACTGATTCTTTTTAACTTGTTCCTGTGTTGGGAAACAGCAAAGACAAGTGTTTGCTCTGCATTTCCTAGCTCTTTCAGAACCCTGATTAACCTGCTGTTCATTCCCTTTCTAAGGTAAATTCATGTTTTTGTTCTCTCTCTGTAGGAGAAGAAAAAATCATTCCCATTATTGCCCTGTGAATCCCTGCCAAGCCTGTGCTAGCTGTTCTGCAGGGCTTGGTGGACAGCAGGCAGGTCCTGATGAGGTTAAGATGCTGTTTTGTGTAGGAGCATTGGACTGCTTCGTAATAGTTGCCGTTCATTACAGACGCTAAATTCCTCTGGCCACAGAGCCAAGAATATGAAATGTTAAAAGAAAACTTGTAATACAACATTGGCCTCTGTAGAAATAACGTATATATGGTATATACCATACAAATGCCTGATTTTAAAGCTGTGTCTTAAAAATGACTCGCCCCTGGGCAGCCACATTTCAATTAAAACATTGACATCCCTAGAGCTTGGCACGGCAGGGAGTGGTTGAAGTCTACGATGTGGCCCAGATCTTTATGAAATCAGGATTAAAGACCTGTAATGATGAAGCAGGGCAGGGATTCTGCAGCATGTGCTTGTTTCAGCTCTCAACATACTCTGCGAATACGTGCCCTTTCTCAAGTGCTCCTGTTGATCTCTTGCATCCTCCATACAAGGCAACATGATGTGGGGGAGATACCACCACATTCAGCAGATGTCTGAGCTTCCTGCTTTGTTAAAATCTGTTAAATTTACACCCATTATTATAACATGCAAATTCCTTGGCTAAGAAGAGAAGGAAATGCACATTTCTTTTCTTTTTCATAATCGTCTTTGCTAGTCATCGGGCAGTTGGAATAATGTGTTCTCTTTCAAATGAAAACAAAGGCATAAAAATAGATCTTCAGAGCCTAGAACAGTGGCAAGATGATCTTTAAATAAAAATCCTCAGAACACTCTATTTTCAAATTTGCTGCTTCAAATAGATTCACCACCTCACCTTCTCTCCAGAAGATGCTTTCATCAGATTCAAAACTAAAGGACATTGAGTCAGAAAACATTTACTGATGCTTTTCTAACAACTGACTGAATGCCTTAGCCAAAATCAAACGTCTGTATGTGCATATGTACATACAGTTTTCTTTGCGGTTTTCACTGGGTGCAGTTGTCTTCATTCCTGGTGACTGCTGTTAAATTGCTGCTGCATTTCCCTGCAGAGAAGGCTGCACTTTGTTGATACATGAGGTGATTCCAAATAATCCATTGTCCACAGCAATAACTATTTTTCTTTAGGGAAAGCGCCTTAGCTAGAAAGTGAAGCTTAACAAACAAACAAAACAATGCCAAACTCACTTGTGGATGAAAAAGGAGGAAAATCGCAGGACATAATTGGTGTGATGAAATTGGTATATTTTCTGGGCAATGTCCATCACCTTATTCTCTCAGACTGGGTGAGGATGTAGGTCACCAGAGCAGGCAGAGTGGCTGCTGACCACTTAAGACTAGGTATCCTCATGGTTGTATGGTTGTCAAGCAGAAGAGCAAACATCCTCAGTATGCAGCCTTCAGGAAGACAAAACCATCGTAGAGTTCACGGCCCAGAAAGGTGGGTACCTGCGCTGCATAAAGCTGCATCCTTGGTTCACCATTAAGCACCCTGGTGACCCAAATGTATGTCTCAGTTCCTGAAGATGGGTTTCTTTCCCTTTTCTCTGCGGCTAATGAATTACCATGGACATGTTAGTGCTGTCCAGTGATGATGCTGACTCTTCTTTGTGATTCTTTTCTGCTCAAGGAAAATCCTGGATCTGAGCAATGGAATAGGTCAGAGAAATAAAAATATTGCTGGGTTGGCAGCTAGAATTTCACACCCGAGCAGATTGTTGTTGCCATTCCAGCACCTCCAGCAGTGGGCTGGCTTTAGCACAAATGCTGGAGCTCGGCAAATCCAGCTTTTGGTTTCTGGCTTTTCTACAAACGCGCAGTAAGAATTCTGGCAACTTGCTTAATTTCCCTGAGCATGATCCAAAACCTGGTGAAGTCAAGGAAAGTCTTTCCTGGACCTTAAATACGCTTTAAATAGGCTCTTTAGGTCTCTGTTTCTACTCTGTGAAATGGTAAAATGCACTCTCTCTCATGTGTTGGTTGTAAACTCTGCATGACAGTGTCTGTTTCTTACTGTTAGCACAACAGAGGCCTGATTTTGGTTGGCATTCTGTAATTTGAAGGTGAACATAATCTGTGACCACCCCACAGACACAGGAACTCAGCTGGGTGGCATGCATCATGCTTCCAAACTTTATGCTGCTCATGTATGGGAAAAAATAAAGCTAATTCCCACTGTCTGGAAAAACAAGTCAGACAAAATGTTTTAAAAAGCAGAAGAAAGGGGTCAGGCACTTCTGTTCTTTATGGCTATGGTTTGGCTTCTGCTCACAGATGGTACCAACCTACAGGAATGATCATGTTCATGCAAACATTCCCCTTCACCTCTTTTATGTATATTCTACGGAAACAGAAGTGCTAACCGGGCCCTCTTTGTGTTCCTCAGGGCATGATCTGCACTACTTGTCAGGAGAGCTCTGTTCCCATTGATTTCAGTGGCGCAACATCTGGCCCACGTCCTCATTGGGACCCCGGGAGTGCAGCCCGGTGGTGTAAAATTGCTGCCTGCCAGGAGGCCAGGTGGCTGCAACAGCCCAATCCTCTGCCCTGCCAAGCGATGTTTACTAATTACCAAGCAGATCATGCGTCCTGAATAGAAGGGCTTGGATGGCTCATATTTATGCACTACAAAAAAAAAAAAAAAAAAAAAAGACACCCAAAGAGAGTTGTAGTTAGTCTGGTTGTAAGGGCTTGCGCTGGTAGGGGAAGAACAAAGATGACTCAAACAGAAAGAAGGATCCCTGCAGGCACCCCCTGGTCTGTAAAGGGCTTTTGCTTACGTAAACAGCATGACAGAGCTTAGCACAGCATCATTCGTGCCAGAGCTGGATTCCTTTTCTGCTCCATAGTGTTTGCCATCAGGTAAAAACAAAGCTGGGACTGCGTTTGTAATGCTGCCTAGGAGCTGGGCAGAAACTCTTGTCTCTCCCTGCTTTCCTCCCTTCCTTTCCATCTTCTGCAGGAATCCACAATCAAAGATGTCTTCCCACACCTCCTGCACAGCCTGATGAGTGTAGCTGAACCCAGAGGTCTGCCGTGCATTCCTGCAGTGTTCAGTAAATGTCATGGTGGAGGAAAGCCAAGTGATACTCATTCCCAGCAAGCCACATGGCTGGGGACATTAGTTGCAAGCCAAGTACATCAGGATTGAAGTCCCCTCCTTATACAAACTGTCCTTATGGACTAACATAAAGGAGACCATGACCATTCTGCTCCTAAGAGGAAGCTGCAGCTGTGAAGCTGAGCTGGTGCTAGTGTCTCAGGCTGGCTGGCTGGAGTTTCATTTGTTTGGTCACACATGGATTTGGGTCCAGATGCTAGAAAGAGTGGTGTTATCTGGGATGGAGTGGGAGGACAGGAGTAACTCTGGGAGGGATCTGAGGTGGTTTTGATAGTTTGGATGATCGATTTGGGGTTCTTTAGTGACCAAGGAGAGGATTATGTGGGACTGGAGGAGGGGGGAACTCAGAGCTCTGAAGTCTTGAATCTCTGAGATGATTAGGGAGGAAATGGGATGGAGAGGTGTGGGGAGTTAAAGGCTGTGGGCAGGAATGGTTAAGAAGGACATAATGAGGACACTTCTATATGTCAGTATCGAACCAGAACTCGGCATGAAGGTAAGGACTGCTTTCCCTGTAGTGTGTGCCTCTATTTTGCTTCTGGAAATTCAGTAGCTCAGGGCATTCCGGTGTAGGGCTCCAGGTGTTGTGCCTGCGTATGTACATGCTTTGCAGTGGCGAGAGAGATGCAGAAAGGCTATGAAGCCATGTGGGTTTATGCCTTTAACTACAAAAGTCTTCAGGTCACCATGTGGCCTAGCCAAGAACAAGCAGGTTTCTCCATATTCCAAGTGTACTCCTGCAGCAATTTATGGCCCTCATGAACTTTGCTCATTTTAAAAGTGTCCATGAAAGCATTTCTCAAGAAAAGTCTTTCTGGCATATTATAATGGGGAAGGAGTGGATGTATTTATTTAGTTTAAACTGTGCGCTAGAAATCTGCTCCGTGCTTGGTGGGGAATGGTTGCCCACCACTGTGATGTAAAAGAGGGGAAATGCACTTTTCATTGTGAACTCTTCATTACAGAGTGAAAGGCAAGTCTATGACCAAGAACACCCACTGCACTGGGTGTAATTTTGGGCTCTCCAGAGAAGCTTATAGTTCAGATGGCTTCTGCTTTTGCAACTCTGTTCCTGAGGTTAAATCTAAGGTTGTACAACTCTCATTGTCTTCTGAAAAATGTATATTTAGGATTCTTTTTGCTCATTGGCAATTTTTATTCTTTCAGTGCTACCATAAGTTCCATTAACCTGGAGTTAAGCTAAGGTTATGCTGTTGGATGAGCACAATAAAATGTACTACCTTGACTATGGAAAGTATTTCTTTCATGGTGCTTTAAGAGGTCTATAAAGCTGTGATTAAGTGATGTCTAAGTTTAGTTCTTCTGCAACGTTTTGCTGAGAGCAGAATCAAAAGCTTGTTGAGATCTTTTCTTTAATATGCCACTGTCACAGCAAGATGTAGAACCATCAGACCTAGCAACTCTGCTTATTTTAAGCCAGCAACAGCTGAGGTGCCAGTAGTCCCATTGCAAATGCTTGTAATATGATGCTCACGTAAGTAACAGCCCAATTCATTCTGTGGTTCTGGGGAATTCTGTGTACAGGGAGCAGCTGGCAGTGGAGGGAGGGCTGAGAAATGCCACGCAAGCAAGAGAGCTGGGCTGAGCTGGGTGCTTTGAAAGGCACAAGCTGTGCAGAGCTTGTTAAAGTGAGACAGCTGCATGCAAGAGAAAAAAAAAAGAAGAAAGAAAAAAGAAAAGAAAGCAAGGAGATCTTTTGTCCAACCCAGTGGATACTCGTGGCTCTTTTGTGCAGAGGCTGCACTGTTTTTGTGGAACAGTAGCAAGATAAATCTAGCTGCTTTGGTGTGTTGTTTTGTTACTGAAGTGTTTCAGCTTCCTTGTGGTTTACTGGGAGGAAAGCATTCCCTCGGACTAAGCCTGTCCCTGACATGCTGCATGGCCAAGACAGTGCAATGCTTGTCTCAGCTCTGCGTGCCGTTCATGGCCACCACACTGCAGACCACTTCTGAGGTGACACATTCATGTGAAGAGGTAGGCTCATGTCCCAGTCAGTCCAACATACTTTTTCAGGGAACTTAAGCACAGCGGTTGAGTGGTCACGAAAAATCACTGCCACTTTACTGCATGAACTGCCAGACATAGCGAGGAGCTGAAATCCGTGATCAGAGAAGGCTGCTGATTAACACCAGGGGCTCAGGCTCATGCAGCCAGCAAACTTAAGCAAGACTTTTTCCTGGAATTGAACAGAGTGGTTGTCTCTGAGACTGAAAAAAGAGCTGGTTGCTGTGGTGTTATTTTAATACAGGTTGTGTAACTTCACCTTGTTCTGAACTCCAAAATCTTTCTGGCTGGGAACAGGAACGCTGCCACAGCATGAGCCTAGAAGCAAGAAGCCTTGGAAACTTCCCAGGAAGGCTGGTGAATCAAAGATGTGCAGCTTAATATAGAGCCAATGTTTAAATGGGTAGCAAAACAGCAAGGTGATAGATGCAGCGTCCATATGAATTCACAGTAATACTCACTTTCATGACTTCCTCTCCCTCAAAAGAGGCAGCTGGGTGAGGATCTCTTAATCTGGCAGAGAGAGGGGCCATCAAGTGATTGCTGTAGGAATGATTTGCCCATGTTCAGCCAAGGGCTATACCTCGTAAGACTAAGTCCACAGGGTGCTGTATAGTTGAGACAGTCCTTGCTCAGCGAGTGACTGGTCTGTATGTTGTGTATGATGGGAAAGGAGATCTGAAGGTACAGGAAAGGACAGTGGCTTTTGCATGGTCACACACAGAGGAGTGACACAGCAAGGCAGAAAACCAGAGGGGACTTCACATCATGGGTCTGTCCCAAAGGTAATGAGCCAGCAGGCTGCTTCCAATTGCAAGGACAGGGAGGGGAAGGATGAAAAGGGGAGGTCACCCTCCCCTGTCTCATCTGTACTTGGGCAAACAGTTCTGTCCACCTTAGTCCCAATCCTGGCACCCCGTTACTGCGCTTGGAGCAAAGTCTTCTAGTCTCTGAGGCTTTTCCAGTGGAGACGTGCTTCACAGAACATGTCCAGCCACATGCTCTAAGTCTTTCTCCTCTCAGCAGAGTGAAGAAATCATTTGCAAGTAAATTCTAGTCCCAGAAGTGATTCCCTCCAGTCTCTTGACAGCTCTGTTTTAAACTGAGCAATAGGTGTTATCCACATAAGAATCTTGAAATGACAGTTATTGTGCAGGATGTGAGAGAGACCTGCCAGCCATGGTCATGGTCATGCCCTGCCAGAACAGTTTGAACTCAGGATCTTGTTATCAAAGACATGATCGCTGGGGCAGGTCACTCTTTTCACTACCTTTGCTGCTTTCATACGACTTAAGATGGGAGGCTTGAAAGAAACATCTCTTTTTTTTTTCAAGCAAGCCTCCTCCTGGAATCTTGGCTCAGCCACTAAATAGACAGAAAACTCACTTGATTGAAAAGGACTTTGTCTTGCCCCCAGAAAGCTTTAATCTAATGCCCTCCAAGTGCACCAGAAGAAATATCAAGGCAAAATCTTTCATGAGAGCATCACAGAGATTAAGAGGTATAAATGTCAGCCCATCCTCAATTCCCTGTCACTTAATTGGGCTACTGGTCCAGCAGGCAGGGAAGAATAGAAATTTTTCTTTTCTGTCCTCCACAAGGACCTCTTCCTATGGGAAGCAAACTGCTCCTCTCGAGGCAGAACTGCCAAGACAGAAGGAGCAACAGGGTAAGCTTGCTGCTCTCTTGAATGGGACAGGAACAGCCCAAAAGCGAGCTGGTTTGATGTGTCCAAATCATGTCTAGGCATCCTCTGGTGGAAGGGAACCCTGCTCACAATTTAGACTTGGCCACAGGAAAGCAAAATTAAAGAATGAGGTCTGACCTCACCAAAATATATGGGATAAGTCCTTATGTATGTGTTCTCTTAGTATGCCCTGAGCTGTTCTTGCAGGATGCTGTGGTTTTCACTGCGGTTCCGCTGACAGTTGTGAGTCCTTGCCTTGCATACTGAAATGTCATCTGCCCAAAGAATGCAGCACTGCATGGCAGGACCTCTGTCCTCTCTGCTGAAATGTCTGCAGGGTAGGATCTTCTCATGAGACACACTCCGATGCAAAACAGAAACTAGCCACAGGTCAGACCAGTTTCAAGATCTTGGAGAGCAGCTCCTAATACCATAATTCCTCTCTCTGGAACATATTGTGCAGCTTCTGCTTTTGGCAAGCCAGTCTGAGCCATCCACTCTCAAGCAAGTGAACAGAAGCTGAACGTTGCTTAGAGCAAATATACTGGTTGTTGTAAATACTTGGTGGTAAGAAGAGATGGAGCTGACATCTTGTGGCTGGATGCTCTGAGCTTTGCAAGCACCTGCTTCCAGGTGCAAAAAGTAGGATCCCTAAGCATATTTCCTAATTTTCATCTTTTGATGTAGGTTAAACTGTGGCTCAGGAGATCATATTTTAATCTTAGCATTAATGCACTTCAGAAGAGGCAGTTTCTATTCAGCAAGACTGAATTATCCTATTGCCCCACTGTTGTATTTTGAGGAATATCAGTTTGTCCAGCACATTTTTCTTCAGTAATGCCACTTCTATGGCTAGAAGGTCTCAATTGCAAGTCACATGTGTAAACATTGGACTAGTCATTTATCTAGTTTACAATTTGTACAGATGACATGTAATTTAAATAGTGTACGTAACGTAAAAATCCTAGTACTGATTTAGTAGCCTTATTATTAACCTGTCAGCAAAATTAATGTTCTATTTGCACAAAGCATCAGTTCAGTCTTCCTGTCTGCAGAAACAGAGAGGTTGGGATATGGGCTGAGGTGTCTTGACAACTGAGAAGTATGTTGTATGCCAGCACCTGTCGCTGCTGCAAGCAGAACAGGCGTTTTCCAAGATTGCCTTGCATTAGAAATAGCACATCCCAATTACCAAGTTAAAAGAACAACAACAGAGTGACAGACAGACTTAAGTGTGAATCCACAGGCATGATTCACCCAGTAATTGGCTCCTTTCCAATATAATGGTTGAAATTTTTGGTCTGAATAGAGGAGCCTAAGAGAAAAGCACAGAAAGTAAAATATTAGCAACAAGCTCTGCAAAACCACAGCTCTCCTCTGCTTTGTAACAAGAGGAAGGGAGATCCTCTCCCACATTTCCCCCCTTTTCTGCATTGTGCTTTTCAACAAATACAGTCAGTTATAAACTGCTGGGGATCAGCAGGGCTGCTGATCCTTGTGGGCTGCTCCACAAAGGAATACCAGCCAGGAGTGGAGCGTGACAAGAAGGCAGGCATGGGGCAATGCCCTGCTGCAGTCCCTCAGGACCTGACCAAGAAGAGCGGGTCCAGTAGCAGTCACTAGGGTCAGCTGGTCATCTCCAGACAGGTTCATAGTGACAGATCCTTGGTCCAGCCAAATAGCCAAGTCAGGATCAGCAAGACATGAGGCCAAGCACCTGCTTACCTGTAGCTAGCCCAGGCAGGGACCAAAGACAAGGGTTTGAGCAGAGCAGGTGGCTCCAAGAAGGGTCCTCATAGCTCTTTCCCTACAGCCTGATACCTGGTTACAGCTGCACCATATCAGAGCTGGCTCTTGAGTACAAGTACCAGACACCTTGTGGGGTGTTTTTTCAGATACGGCTTTTGAACTCCTGTAATGCGAGATCTCTATTTTCAATACACTGGAGAGGTTGGAAGCAAATTAAGGGAACCACAAGGAGACTGTGCACCCTGATAGCCTCATCCTCAATGCAAATTACATTTCTCTACCTCTCCTTTCAGTTAGAATGCATATCCCATGAACCAGCTGTCTGGAAGAATGCATGGGCATGGGGTATAGATGGCTGTAAATATTCTCTTGTGTGATGGCAGGAACCTGTGGGAGGGAAAATGAACTGTCAGCTTGAGAAGTGAAAGAACAAAGCCATTAATAAGAGCATCAGAAAAGACTGTGTAGTGTGGCACTGCAGCATGGAATGGCTGCCGCAAGATGATATCTACTGCAGCTTTTCCAGAGATCTCTCAGGCCAGTAGAGCCTTTCAGCAGATACTCTTGGTCTTTGGATTGGACCCTCTGCAGAAGCCCTGCGATGATGGGTAGACAGATAGGAACCTCTCAGAATAAAGTTGGACTCTCCTAACATTCTCTGTGCTTCTTCAAAAGTGAGGATACATTTGAGAGTATTCAAGAGGCATTCATAGCAAGGTGTCCACTTAAACCTGTGATGATGAGATGGGCTGAAAAGAAAATGAAACACTGTAGAAGAGCCAATTGTTAAAGCACATTAATTGGTGAGGTAACCAGATATTTATCTTTTTGGAGCCATTTGGGGCAGACTATAAATAGACAAAAACCGAACCAGTTTCAACTACCTTGCTATCTCTCTTAACACCGGAATTTTGATGAAGGCTCCCTTCACAGAACTACAGAACGGCAGGGGCTGGCAGGGCCCTCCGGAGCTCCCCCCGTCCAGCCCCTGCGTGAGCAGCACCCCCAGAGCAGGGGCACAGGACCGCATCCAGGCGGGGTGGGAATGGCTCCAGGGAAGGAGACTCCACAGCCTCTCTGGGCAGCCTGGGCCGCTGCTCTGGCACCCGCACAGGAAAGGGGTTTTGCCTCAGGTTTCAGTGGAACTTCCCGTGTTCCAGCTTGTGCCCGGTGCCCCTTGTCCTGTCGTCGGGCACCGCTGAGAAGAGCCCAGTCCCACCCTCCTGACACCCGCCCTTCAGATACTGATAAGCACTGAGGAGATCCCCCTCAGCCTTCTCTTCTCCAGGCTGAACAAGCCCAGGTCTCTCAGCCTTTCCTCCCCAGGGAGATGCTCCATCCCCTGAGCATCCTTGTGGCTCTGCGCTGGCCTTGCTCCAGCAGCTCCCTGTCCTTCTGGCACTGGGGGCCCAGCACTGGACACAGCACCCCAGCTGCGGCCTCCCCAGGGCAGAGCAGAGGGGCAGGATGGCCTCCCTCGCCCTGCTGCCCACACTCCTGTTCATGCAGCCCAGGACACCGCTGCCCTTCTTGGCCCCGAGGGCCCAGCGCTGGCTCAGGGGCACTGGCTGCCCACCAGCACTGCCAGGGCCTTCTCAGCAGAGCCGCTTCCCAGCAGGGCAGCCCCAGCCTGTGCTGGTGCCTGGGGCTGTTCCTCCCCAGGGGCAGCACCTTGCCCTTGCTCCTGGTGAATCCCATGAGGTTCCCCTCGGCCCAGCTCTCCAGCCTGCCCAGGGCTCGCTGGATGGCAGCACAGCCTTTATCATAGAATCACAGAATGGTTTGGGTTGGCAGGGAGCTTTAGAGTCCAGCTAGTCCAATCCCCCTGCAGTGAGCAGGGACAGCTTCAACTAGAGCAGGTTGCTCAGAGCCCTGTCCAACCTCACCTTGAATGTTTCTACAGATGGGGCATCTACCATCTCTCTGGGCAACCTGTGCCAGTGTTTCACCACCCTCAGTGTAAAAAAATTTTTCCTTATATCCAGCCTTCTGGTGTATCAGCCACTCCTCCCATCTTGGTATCATGAGCAAACTTGTTGAGGCTACGCTTGGTCCTTTTCTCCAGGTCGTTGATGAATATGTTCAACAGAACTGGACACAGCACAGACCCCTGGGGAACACCCCTAGTTACAGGCCTCTAACCAGGCTCTGCGCTGTTGATCAAGATGCTCGGAGCTCTGTTATTGAGCCAGTTCTCAATCTACCTCCCTGTCCTCTCATCTATCCCACTCTTCCTAAGCTTATCTATGAGGGTGTTATGGGAGACAGTGTCGAATGCCTTGCTGAAGTCAAGGTAAACAACATCCACTGCTCTCCCTTCATCGCCCCAGCCAGTCACCCCATCATAGAGGGCTATCAGGTTGGTCAAGCATGATCTCCCCTTGGTGAATCCATGTTGACTACTTCTGATAACCTTCTTTTCCTCTACATGCTTGGAGATGACCTCCAGGATGAGCTGCTCCATCACCTTTCTGGGGATGGAGGTGAGGCTGACTGGCCTGTAGTTTCCTTGGTCCTTCTTCTTGCCCTTTTTGAACCTTTAATCATAAGGTTTTTGTAGAGCAATTTATTCTGCAATTTCCGTTTAGTTACCTGCAGGTTTCTGAACCTTTTGTATAGTCTTGGGTGAAGCTGTTCAGCCCCTGGACTTGTGAAGCAGCAGCATAGGTTGACCATGGGGGTTGGGGGATATAAATTCTCAGAGGTTTTCAAAACACAGTTGGACAAGGTGCTGAATGGCCTGATCTAACCTTGAAGTTGACTGCTTTGAATTTTTCTATGATTCCAAATTCTCTGTGCTACCATAAGACTAGAAAAGAGATGTTTTATTAAAAGTTGAAATGTTTATTCAGTCTCTTAAATCTGCACACTCAAGAAAGGAAAAATGATTTCTTTTTATTTATAATACAGTTCTGAGATTTCAGGATGAATATGGTGAAGACTTTGATGTCTTCTCTACCTTCTATTTTTTGAGTTCTTAAAATGCTCTGATAAGGGCTTTGCAAACTGAAAAGCCAGAAATTATTTGTAAAAAGAAAAGGCAAAACAAAAAAAGTCTGCTCCTGGTGATCTTTCCTTTTGGTCCTCAGAGGTATATGTTGAAATTTCAAGCTGCCTTGGAAGATGACTACAAGGAGACACTCCAGGAGCTCAGTTCTCCTGGAAATGCTCTTCGTGTGGGAGAGGAGAGAGGAAGGAATTTAAGGACAAGAAAAGTGAGTCAGGGAAGAGCAAACTTAATCATCAGTCAAATTGCGTTTAGGGCTCAGTTCATTTCTGTCAGTATTGTATCCACCACTGGGGTTTACCTGCGCCAGCTACATCGAAGGGAAAACCCGAGTAACCTGCCTGCACTGACTCTCTGGAGCTGGCTGTGCTGGCATGAGCTCCCCTTTCTCAGGGAACACAAGGTGTAGGCCATACAGTGCTTTTAGGCAAGACTGAGACCTACTAAAATGATCAAGTCATGCAGCTGTGCAGGTATGGTGTCTACTTAGCTCTCCCTGACCTGATGGTGATCTCTCTCCTTGGAAGGTGAGAGGTGCATATGTCCTCTGGAAAAGGAGCTGAGATGTGTAAATAACTGCTGGAGAATGAGGAGTGTTGGATGGGGGAGAAAGGCACATACAGTGTAAGCTACTGGAAAGAGGAGGTTTATGGTCTGATGCGTCAGGTAGGGGCAATCGTACCGTGAGGATGCACCACAAAATGTCTGAGTGTGGTATTTTGGAATGATACAGTTAGTGTGTGATGGCGATATGATTAATTACACAATTAGTATGTTAGATGAGTGGGGTTTCCCCTTACGCTTAGCATGAAAATGGAGTAATTAACCAATTTAAAAAAAAAAGAAAGTGCGATGCATAAAAAAAACGCCAACCAACCAAAAAACCAACCAAAAAGCAAACCCAAACTGGAGAATCCATAGCTTAACAAAACTGAGATATTGAAATGCTGCACAAGGGAAGGGAGGAATGCAACTTCTGGACTCCCTGTTTCCAGATAGTCTAACCTCTCTACATGAAGAGTTCTTTGCAGCTGTACTTGTGACCATGTTGTCTGAATGAAGGAACCTGACACATAAAGTTCCATCTTGTATCTGCTCTGTTGTATTGGTGGGAGTGAGGAAAGTTGGCAGTTGGAAGAGGACACACTGGAACACACTGTTAATTCTAGTTAATGACCAAAAGCAGAGTGTGGAAAAGCTGAAATGATCAAGGTCCTTGATTGTGAGCCAGATGACAACGGAAGGAATACAGAAAAAAGTCGTAGGAAGAGCGTGGATGACCTCTTAGAGGAATGGCGGGAGGGGAAGAAGGCTTGAGAGAGGAAGAGTCAAAATAAAGTCTGCCATCTGGAAGTAAATTAAAAGGTCAATCTTGCATCTCTTTTTCTGAAAATACAGTGTTTTAGCAGGGGTTTTAATTGTTATTTTCTTTATTTTATATTAATTTCCTTTGTTTTGTAGAACCTAATGTCCATGTGGATGCTTTGTGTAAGAACCCCCATTGGTGCCAATGGATCTACACCAGCACAAGCTTGTGCCAGGTAGAGCCTTTTACCATCCTTTTGTGCAATATTTGTACCTATTGAAGAAGATTCAATACAACAGACGAAGAAGATACCGGAGAGCCTGGCACTCTGGGTCCCTGAAGGACGGGGGCATGTTTAGAAATCACCCTTGTTAAATACAGCCGTCGTGCAGGGATAAATGGGCAGAAATTATGTAACTCCACATAAGGCATCTTGGCTTGCTGAACACCGTAACTCACTCGCTGTGCTGTTCGGTTACTGTGCTGCACAAACAGGGACTCCTGAAATATATGGCAACACAGAATAGAATATTTTTAAAGGTTTTGACTCTGCACAGCACTCCTCTCCATCCCTCTTTAGGCCAGCAATGCCACTAATAGTAGTAAATGCACCTGGTTTTACGCTCTATCTTGTTAAACTCATGCTTATCTCTGCTGCTGCATGTGGGACATTTTAACTCAGCACTGGAGTTCCTAGTAAAGCTGGAGAGCTGGGCACAGAGGAGAGCAAAGAAGAGGCTGGTGGGGAGGCATCCAGCAACTGAAGTAGGAAAAATGTGACGTTATAAATCCTTCAGCCCCTACATCTTCCCAGAAACATTTCTCAGCAACTTCCTTATGGAAAATTAAACTCTAGTCTGGCAAGAAAAAAGCTCATGTAACTTCTGTGCTTCATGACAGTCTAGCTCAGTCATTTATTGGGAACAGGAGAGCTTGCCTTGGCTTCTTTTCTTGGTTTGCTCTGTCTCAGAGCAAAATTAAACTAAGTAAAGCATCTTTCATCCTATCTGAAGATGTAGCCTGCAGGGTACAAGAGTGGAGAAACATCACAAAATTAGGAGCTTCTGGGACCATCTTCTCACATTAGGAAGAGTGCTGCTGAGTGCTGCATCTGCCATGTGAGGTTAGCTAAGATTATAATTCATGGGCTGTTGTTCGGGTTTGTGCCAGGTTCCCAGCACCCACCATCCATATCCACGTGTTTCCTGGAGAGGAGCTGACCATCCCCATGTTTGAAATACTCAGAGAAGACTGGAGATGAGTTCTCCTCATGTTTCACCCGGCTGATGACCTTCTGGAGTTTCTGCCAGCATCAACAGTGTGTGTTTGTCTGTCTGAGAGTGCTAGCTATCCTGCCCTTACTCCCTCTGCCTTTCCCTCCAGGTAACTAGGGCTATAGCAGTCTGGCATCAGTGATGCATTAGTCATTCAGGTAGAAAGGCCAGAGCTGGTACAAGCACTTCATACCCCTATGTCTATGTCAAAAGCTGTCATGGGATTTACCAGGTATACCAAGTCCCCTGAGCAGGGACCCTGGAGCTGGAAGGTTTGATCATGGGTGCCTGGTGCACTGGTACAACACTTGGTGTTCAGTGGACATCAGAGTTACAATCTTTCTTAATGAATAAGTGGTTCTGGAGAGCCACTTTGAGGCCATATAGGTAGCAGCCTTGTCCTGGATAGCTACCCAAGAGTATCACTGATGGCATGTACACATTAAAGCATTCACAATGCAAGTACGTGAGCATCGCTGCAAATGAAATGATACATGAAGAAAAATGAAAACTGTTTGTTCAGGGCAGTTGCATGAGAATGCCACTGCATAGGTGTCTCTCCAGCTCAAATAAAGGGCTGCTAGGACCCAAAGAGTCACAAAAAGAAGACACTAAGATGATAAGACACAAAGAGAACACATATGCAAGGTGTGGGCCGACTTGGCCTTTGACGGTGCCTGGGGATAAGCAGAGCTGTGCTGTGCATCTGTAGAGAAAAGCATCCATGGAGAAAATCACAATCTCAACTCAGCGATGAGCAAATCTTGTGAGCTTCCTGCTTGGTTTTAATCACAAGAGCTCAACTGTAAAAGGAACAGTCAGCTATGCTATCTTTCAGGATCATTTATAGCCCACAGTGTGGGCTATAAAGGAATCCTTACTGGAGTGATTTAAT
This sequence comes from Anhinga rufa, assembly GCA_013400875.1. NCBI lineage: Eukaryota > Metazoa > Chordata > Aves > Suliformes > Anhingidae > Anhinga > Anhinga rufa. The sequence continues at coordinate 91,098 of VZTV01060098.1, forward strand.
GTCTAACAAATGCTGCAGACCCTCACTTTTCTGGGCTTGAGCTGAGCAATAACTTGGTGTAGAGCCGGAGTCTAACTTTTGGAAAGCTAGTATGGCTCTACACCCATTCTCATCCTTGATGGGCTGATCATCTTGATTTGCTGGGACTTGCCACTGACTTTTCATATATTTTGGAGAAAAGTGTGTGACATCAGATATGGGAGACCATCATCCCCCTTCTTGCTTTACAGAACATAGTTTATTCTTTCAGTCAGCTTTGTTTAATGAGCTCAAGGTGAAGGAAAAGCTGTTTCCATGGGACTAGGATGCACTGCATCTGATTTTCAAATTTTGTTGTTCTTGGCTAACAGCTATAATGAGATGGAGCTGCCAAGGTTGGCATCAAAACCAACATATTTGGGAGAAACAGAAGAAATGCAGTTTTTTGCCTGAAGCCTTCAATACCCTTTGTTTCCAAGTGACGGCACCCTCAGCTGATTTCCTGCCACTGGATGGTGTAGAGCAATTTAGAAGATATCTGCTCTTTTTCCCACTTATGGGAGCTTTGCTTGTGCACCTAATTGCAGACACAGAGTTTAGAGTGAAATTCCTTCTAGTTCCATTGTGTTGCTGTCCATGAATTTCAGGAAACGGAGCCACAGCAAACTTAAATTATGAGTTAAATGTTTTTACTTATTCTTACCAAGTGCTAAACATGGGAGTGCAGGTCTTTAACTGCTGGAGAGTGTCCTACTTCCCTTGGCTTAAGTAAAGCCATGATAATTTATAGAAGTGTGTGGTCCCCTTCCAGGATTTTGAGAGCTCAGGCAGGAGGGAGATCTAAGCCCCTTCTGTCTTATGAAGTGACTTTGTCACAATATTTATCTGTTACTGAGGTTGTTTTGCTGATGACATTGCTACTGAAGAGTGCTCTTGTCACTCTTGAGAAATTTTCAGTGTTTGCAGTGACTAGAGGAATAAGCTTCCATGTATACTCATGGGACTTGACTGAAGTACCACTGAGCTGATAAAATACAACCCCTGCTTGGCCAGACACCCACAACTTCTACATTTGTTGAGTGTGAAAAGAACTGATGAGTGTAGCTGCTTCACCAGCTTCCCTAGACAGGAAGCTACACCGCAGCAGTATTATTTGTGTAATGGACTTCGTATATTGGCCCATCCTTCTGCCCCCCTCCCCATCACTGCTCCTGCTGAGCCTCATTCCTTACAGGGCTAAGTGGCTGCACAGGAAAATCAGACATTGTCAGATTCAACCCTCATTTTTCATATTACACCTCCTCTGAAATAAATAACATAATTACCCCCTCCCCCTTAATTTCATCAGCCTTTCAATCATCAAAGTGCAGTTTGGTTGCCTTTCATTTATTTATCTAACAACTAAAATGTGTGCTTACCTGTAAAAGCTCCTTAATTACAATACCATAAAAGTCTTTAAAAAAAAAGAAAATAATTGGTCTTCCACTGAGCAGATGTACTTCTTGATAACTGAATTCTGCAACAAGCTGTATCCTCCCTGTTTTTTTTTTTTAATGAATATTTTGCAGTTTTCCTCATGTAGGGCAGTTTGTGTTCGATAAGTTTATATTTTTCTAAATGCTCCTTTCATTTATGCTTTCCTCCAGAAAAAGATGAAAGGACGTTTACACCCCTGTACAAACGAATTCAAAGGATAACAAAAGAACATTCCTCGGATGCAATCTGTTTAACGCTTTACAAGTAAGGTGAAGAGGAAGGGGAAGCAATTTAGTACATGAGTTATTGCTAAAGTACCTCTATGTTTGGGTGTTTATTTTAGAGGAAAAAGAAAAAAGAAACAAAAGATGTATTTCTCACTCTTGTATTTCAGAGGCTGGAAGAAACAGCAGTGATCCTCCGCTCTCTCCTGCCTGAATCTACCCTGCTCCCACATCCCCGCTGTGCTCTGCCCCGGCCCTGTGTGGGAAGGGGAGGTGGCTGCAGTCTCAGGCAAGTCTTCACTCCTTTCACAGATTGTCATTCCCCCTTGATAAAACCTTACACTTAACGCAGGCGCCCAGATCCCCTGGGGCTGCTGGAGCACATGATAGCTCCACAGAAGCCATTTCTGTGACCTCCATGCATACTGGGAATCTGTCTGCAAACAGACTTGGAAGAGAAAAGTCCAGCCTCCAGATGGAGGTTAGGTGGGAGTAGGTAGAGCAGGAGTTGCTTCCTTTTCTGTTTCCTTTTTGTTGCTCTATTCACTTGTTTTTCTCCCCTTCC